>PVJX010032434.1:5347-20522 GCA_004027295.1 Dolichotis patagonum
CCAAGCCCCCATCCCCAGCCCCTTCCTCCCCCGCAGCCCCCTTCCTAGACCCCATCCTCTCCAGCCCCTCTTCCCACCCCTCCTCCCCAGCACTCCTCCCCAACCCCTCCTCCCTGGCTATCCTTCCCAAAAGGCGAAGACAAGGGCTCAACCAAAGAGAACAGCCCAAGCTTCTCTGGAGAAAGCACCCGGAATGAAAGCCAGCAGCAGTGAGGCCCTTCCAAGGGAATTGGGGTGAAATCCTCCCCTTTTATACCCTTCTGACAACAGGCCCTCTTAAGTGGGTCTCCCATGCCCAGAACCACGCCCACTCAGTTCAGCTGGGCATCCCCACTCCAGCTGACAATTAGTCAATTAACCAGCACATGAGTTACTGTCAGCATCCCCTGAATGCTGCTGCCGAGTGCCATCCAGCAGAAAGGCAGCCCAGAAAAACATCACCCTGCATCCTCATCCACCTTACTCACCAGATCTGGCACCATGAGACTTCCCACTCCCCCCCCCAAATCAAAATGACTAAAAGATGAGTGTTTGAATCAGCTCAGGACAGTGACAGCACAGCTAAAGACTCACAGAAGGGGACTTCCAGAAGGGTTCCAGAAAGTGGCAAGAATCACGGGATAAGTGTGTTCATAGCAAAGGGGCGTATTTGAGAGGGATTTGTGACAATGTGTCTTTTATGATACATTTTTAAAAATTTAAACATACACTATTTTCCAGTCAAACTAGAATGTCACCCTGATTGGACAGACAGTAGTTATACTTACCTGGCACAGCACAGAGCTAAACTGTCTCTAGTTTGGCCCTACTAACACTTAAGGTAGAACAGCCGGTCCACAAAAGCACACTTCTAAAAGGGAAGAAGCAGTCTTTAAGTTATTTCAAAGGCTTCACCATCTTCACTTTAAATTCCTGTTCCAAAGGAAGCAAGGAAGGCTTCGTTTTCAAAATTGATTTTAACCCCTGCTCAGGAGCCAGTTATAAAGCTCTGGTCTGTAAAGCTGTAGGCTTGCCAGTGGTGACGGGTGCTACTCCTATGGTGAGGTCACAGAAGACTGGCTTCTGTCTTTCTGTGCTGGTTTTGCTGAGCCTGATTGCTGTTCCAGGCAGACCCAGAGGGTGAGGAAGCTGGCACTGACCGATGAGTCCAGAGGCCAGAAGGAACTGTATCCTGCCAAAAGTTCTATCAGGAGATGGACCTCCCCCAGGGAGGCATCAGAATTGCCCCAGCCAGCCCCAACCCATGCATGGACTTCAGCCTGGTACCCAGCTCAGCATGTGTGGGCACCCATCCACAGGTGAAGACCAGGTGCTGTTCCTGGAGGCTGTGAGATCAGTGGCAATTGGTGGCACAGAGTCTTTGTCCATTTTCTGTTGCTTTAGCACAAGACCTGCAGCTGGATAAACTACAAAGATGGTGGTCTGACTTGGCTCTCAGTTCCAGACACTGGGCATCCGCAAATGGACAGCACATTTCCCAGACTCCTGCTGAGGGTCTCATGCTGTGATGAGTCAGGCAGAAGAGTGGAAAGAGGAGGCAGACACGTGTGGAGGAGCTCGTGCTCCATGCAAAACAGGGGGAAGTCCCAACCTCCCTTTCCACCATTCAAGACAGCAGTGCCCACCTTCCAGCACCACCACAGGGGGAACCACATGTCCACGAGTGTGGCTGCGGGGCAAACCATATTTTCAAAGCACAGCATGCATGACAGGCAACTAAGGTATATTTTGGCCCTGGAAGTGGGGTCCTGCTGCAGTAGATCATTAAAATGTGGGGCAGCTTGGAGGCACAGCAGTGGTAAGCAGAAAGGAAGCATTGGGAGCAGCTGGACAGGATGGTCCAAAAAGAAAGGTCAGAAGAAATCTGGTCACTTCCAGAGATGTTGGAAAGGGGAATGAGGGGCACAGCAGCTAGAGGAAGGAGGCAAGAGGCTCAGCAGAGCTGTTGTCTCTGTTGCATGGAGAGAACTGTGTGCACCTGATGAATCAGCCACCCAGGAAAGACTTCCAAACAGAAAACTGAAGGGACCACTGGTTCCCATCCTACTTTTAGTAAAAGATGAGGACAAAAATGTCTATCGACTGCCTTGAGAATGGGTAGTCCTCACTCTCATTCCCCTGGTTGGATGAGCCTGGAATCAGACAGGGTGCCAGAAGAGACAAGTACCTGGCAGCCCTTGTTCCCCACTGAGCTGGAGCTGGAGGAGCCCAGGGAGCTTCCTGGGGTGCTGCTGGGCCCACTCTGCCACTCTGTCTTGCAGCTCTGTTTTAGTTACTTTTCTCTTGTTGTTGAGACAAAATATCTGATGCTCAAAATGAAGCAAGGGAAGCTTTATTTCTTACAATTTTGGAGGTTTCAGTCCATACTCAGCTGGCTCCAAGGCAGGGTGGCATGGCAGGGCTACCATTCATAGCCACCACAAACAGCAAGAGTGAACAGGGCAAAAAGAGAACAAAGATATGTCTTCTTCCTGCTCTTGCACTGTATGTCAGCTCCACCTCTGGGCAGCTGCAGCACTCACATCATCAATCCCAGTGCTAAACAACAAACTAATCACAAATGCTAGATTCAGCCTTGCCATGATTGCATGAGTCTTGGGGGGGGGGGGTATCCGAACACAAACCATAACAAGCTCCCTTGGCCCAGACTTGCAGCTCTGTGCCCAGCAGCCCTAGCCTAGCTCCCTCAGCCCCAGAGACTACCCAGGCTTACACGGAACACTAGCATTGATTCAGTGCCTCTGTCAACTTGGGGTCCTAGCACATTTTCCCTGTATTACTTTATTACTAGAGTGAACTCCATGAGGAGATTTCTGTGTCAGTCTCCATAAAATGAGATTTTCCTATGATTGGTTTACTGGTTTCTGATTCACTAATTTCTGGTGTATTATCTTCTCTAATCCTGCCCTTTGTGGTTTTTTAAGAGTTTTATTAATCTGGTGTTTCTAAAAGTTGGAATAGAATTCTCATATTTTTTCATTCTTTCTTGTATAATGATGAAAGTGTTCAGCATAGTGGTATGCACTTGTAATCCCAGCACTCCAGGGGGCCAAGGCAGGAGCCTAGCCTCAGCAACTCAGTGACTTAGCAAGACTTTCTCAAATATAAAATCCAAACAAAGGATATAATTTGGTGTGAAGGCAATGGGTTCCATGCCCAGTACCAAAAATAGTAACAAAGATGATGATGGTGATGGTGATGACAGTGTTTGCTTTCCACATTCTGAAATATATTTATGGAGGATTTCTTTGTGACTCAAAGTATGGTTGGCATCTTGTGATTGATGCATGGTGTCTAATTAAAAGTGCAGATGCTTGGGTGCAGAGGAACAGTGTCATTTATCCAGCACATACAAGCAGATCTACCTTATCAATCACCAATATTTATGCTTTACTTTGAAAAAATTCAAAATTTCAGAAAAATCACAAGGACTGCAACAGCAAAAGCCTCTAGGCACTTTATTAGCTCCTTGCACTTGATATTTTGTTTGTGTGCACACATGTGTATGCTTGTGCATACATGTGTGTGTCCATGAATGTGCATGTGAATATGTGTAACTGTGTGTGTGTGTGTGTGTGTGTGTGTGTCTGTGCATGTATGAGCCATTTGAGTACAAGTCCATAGTTTTTTTTTGGGGGGGGTTGTTTTTTCTTTTGGTACCAGGGATGGAACTCATGACCTAGCACTTTCTAGGCAGGTGCTTATGCCACTGAGCTAACTCCCCAAGTCCATGGATTCTAGCTATGATTCACCACCGAGGCACATTTCCGGCTTCCTTCTGGTTTTAGATTAACAGGGTATTGCATTCAGTTATGTAGCTTAGTTGTTCTATTTTTATTTCAAGGTTTTCTGTACTTACACATGCACCTGAGCATTTAAAATTGAGAGCTGAACAAACTGTTAGTATTTGAAACCTGTATGGGGTGAAATTACAGAAGTACCTTCACCCTATACTTTATGCTTTTGTATTACTTAAATTACTTTTAGCAAGCATTTAATTTTCTTCTAATTAGTAGAGAAAATATTACTCTACTTCTGCTTTAAAGAAAGGGACAATTCAGACAATTCAGGGCTGTTGCTGAATGGCACAACACCAGCCTCACACACATGGGGCCCCAGGGCCCATCCCTCGCATTGCCCAGAGACAGACAAAGCAATAAACGAATATGAAACCTTAGGGGAGGATATTGTTTTCTCTTTTGGTCACTAAAATTATACTGCAACCTTCTCTTCTCCACTGTAGGAAAATGAATGCACCTTGAGACCATAATGTTAAGTGAAATAAATCAGACACACACATCATTTCTCTTACATGAGAAAACCAAAATATATATAAAGAATAAAATAAAAGGTAGACAGTGGGAAATAGATCTTTTGCAAATGGGAAGAGGATCAAGAGCCAGCAGGAGGGGGAGGGAAGAGTGGAGAGAGGAGAAGGGCATGAGAAAGGAATGAAAATGAAGTGTGCGTGGGCCAACTCCCCATGAGGAATGTGGTCATTGCGTCTGCAAACACAAACTCATACAAACAAAATTTTTAAAAGAAAAATAGAAAGTCAGTAAAAAAAAATAAAATGCAATAAAAGGAAATGAAAGAAAAACTTTTTTAAAAAACATTTCCCATCAATTGTCAAATAGTATTAAATTTAATAAAGCATCATTTATTTTTAAAAAGACACTCTTTAAAAAAATAAAATAAAATAAGAAATCTGAGTTCTTGCTGATTAGTGGAAAGTCCTGAGCTATATAAAATGTGTGCAGCTCTAGGACACACGGGAGGATTCAAACGAGAAGCTAAAGCCCATGATATGCATTTCTAGAATAATACGGGGATAATCACAAGCTAAACCAAAATCATTTATGTACTACAAATGTATTACTTGCTTATCAGCTTCTGATTCATTTACTTTGGAAATTTGCTTCTTCCCCTGTGAAAGCAGCGCTGGCCCATCAGCGGCTCATCTTTCAGAGAAAGCATGTGGGCTCCCGTGTCATATTGATTTCTCAATGTGTCATTACGGTTAAGTTATTCTCCACCAAACAATGCTAATATTCTGAAATAATAATAGATTTCAGCCCCGTGGGAGTATTAGCTTCCAACACGGGGCTGTCTTTGCATGTTAAGAATTAATATGGCCAGCCGGTGTCTCTCCTCCGCTCACCACTGGGGTCTCACTCTGGGCTCTGTTGTTAATCAGTAGGGTAACATCCAAGGGTTCCGCAGTGAAGCAGGATTCTGGAACTGCCAACTGGGAAAACTCGATCTTCGCTTGGGGAGCGGCCTTCTGGCTGCCTTAAGGAAAGAAAGTCAAAGTGCACATGGCAACAGGTCTCCCAACACCACTGCAGACAGCACCCTGGCCATCCTTCCTCACAGGCCCCACCTCCTCTGCAAGAAGGTGCTGCTCTGGACCCCGCTGACCTGGCCAAGTCCTTCCTTGGGGACACAGCCCCCTGCTCACTGGGTAATCTACACCCCGTCCTCCGCGGTTCCACCTGCCATTCAGTGGACTGTGAAGTCACCATCACACTGGGCCACCACCTGTGCTCCCAAGTGTGTGTGGGTGTTGTGGCCCTGCTGGCTGCTGGCCCTGTGGGGCAGGGAGCTCGGTGTTTCCCTTGCTGCCCCATTTCCACCTCCAGCGCCCTCGGTGCAGGGGAGACCATGCTCTCTGTGCCACTGGGTCCCACTTTGGAACATTCGAGGTGCCATGGAACTGACGCAGCATCTCTGCCCGCAGCAGCTTCCTCCGGGTGGGTCACACCAGGCAGGGACTGTGGCTGTTCCCGGAGAAGGAACCACCAGGCCCCTGAAGCCACGGACAGCTGTCCCTTGGCCGGAGGGGCTGTTTCAGAGCTCAGCTTCATCACTAGCAGGAAGGACCGAGGGGCAGGGAGGCAGCAGGTGTCCCCGGGTCTCGCGATGGCCGGCCCGGTTTTCTCCGGTGATACCTGTGATGTGCACAGCACACACTCGACCCCAGTTCGGAATCATCGAGCTGCTGTCAAACAAAGGGAGTCTCAGGCCGCACGCATCGTCCTGGGGAAGGCGATGGGACCCGGAGTTAGGGCTAAACCCACGGCCTGTGGGGCCACGGAGCTGGAGGGACAGTCGCAGTGTGGCCTGTCCCAGACGGCGCTCGTCTGTCATCCAAACCCTCACACATGTGCCCCGGCCTCCAAAACAGATCTGAACCACTAATGTCAAAAACTAGTGTCACCAGAGTCTTAACGGAGGGAAACAGGGCCACCCACCCCTGTTTTGTGGCCCTGGCAAGATGCTGCATCTGCGACCTGTGACGCCAGATCCGCTCCAAGGCAGCGAGCAGCCCTGCGCCTCAGCCGGCAGGGGGCGCGTCCTCGGCTTCCTTCCGAGCATACTCCTGGGGCTTAAAACAACGCTGGGGAGAGGCCCAGGTAGACACATACGTACACACACGCGTGCATACGCATGCATACGCGCACACACACACGCACTCCTGCTCACCTCGAACCAGGCACTGAAAGCCTGCTAGTCAAGGCTCCGGAGAGCAGCCGTGGCTTAAGTGAACTCAATGCAATCAGTTCCATCCAGCCGCATCGATCCAGCAGCCGGCGGCTCATTAGGGAATTTCCACCGCCCGCGCCTAACGGCTCCTTCCCGCGGCTCGCTGCAACCTGCTCTTTCCTAGAGCTTGTCCCAGAGCCCTGCCGCCCTCCCTCCTGACCTCCCTGCTTTCCACAGGCCACACGAAGGCTGGCGCCACCTTCTCAGGTCCCGGCCCCACTCTGGCTCCGTTCCCAGTGCCACCTGCACCCCCCATACCCTGTGATCAGGACCCTACTCTGGGACATTCTTTCTCCACCTCGGCTTTAGCCTATTGGGCTCTTTGCTCACCAAGAAACCCCTGAGACCCTGTTCTCTTCGAAAGAACTCAAGAGCCAGGCATAGGAGGCTGAGGTTGTAGGATTGCCATGAGTTCAGCTCATTCTTGTTTACATAGTGAATTGAGGACCAGCCTGAGCTACATAGTGAGACCCTGTCTCAAACAAGACAGAGATGGAGACAGGGAGTGAGGGGACTGAGAAATGGAGAAATGTCATAGTGAGACTGGTGAGAGTCAGTCGGAGGGTCTCAAAGCCAGGGCTCAGGACTAGGAAGTGGAGTCCACCCTCTTTGTCCATGTCTGTGTGGGAAGGGCGTTATGAGGGCTGTTCTGGCAGCGGAGCCCTACAGGGAAGGGGCTTATCCCATGCCAGGAAGAGGTCTCTAGAACATTCCACAATTTAGCAATCCTCTCACCAGGCTGCAGTGCAGCTCAGGGTTGGAACCCAGGCTTATGCATGAGACCCTGGGTATAATCCCCTGCAATGAAAAACATCCACTTCCTGCCGAAACTGTGGGTGTTTTATTTTGTTATACCAGGAGCTGAAGAGAGGCCTTCATGCTCCATTACCAGCTCACCCTGCCCCTTTCTTTTGAGACAGAATCTGCTAAGTTTCTGCTTCAACCTCCCAGAGTGCTGGGATTACGGGTGGTACCATCACACCCACCTGGAACCACAGTATTGACAGCAGGCGAATGCAGAGACAAATGTCCTTGACTGGCAGGATGCATAAAAACAACAAACCAGACTTGGAATCCAGCAGTTTCTTTTCTAGGAAACTATTCTAGATTAATGCTTCCTCTAGGTTGAAAGTTTTTTGATGCAGTATTTATTGGGATGAAAATTTAGAAACACCTTCATGTCTATCCTTGGAGTTAAAGAAATTATGCTGTGTTCATATTATGGGGTATTAAGTAACCACTTAAAAGATTGGAGGGGAGACATGCCAAGGTCTTCAAGATTTATTAATAAATAAAATCAGTGGGCTGGGTCTGTAGCCCAGTGGTAGAGCAGCCACCTGCCATTCATAAGGCCCTGAGTTCAGTGACCAGGACAAGGAAGGAAGGAAGAAACTGAATGAACTAATAACTTCAGAGCAGTGCATACCCTGAGGCTCCGCTGTGCATATTTCATATGCACATTGTATACACAATGCGCGTGAGATGTGTATAATGTGAGTGTCTGCCTAGGCCAGTACTGCCACTTAGTTTTATACAAACTAGAAAGGTCATCCCCCCTTCAAATCACTTTATTTCCTTCTACTGGGAAGTATCCTAAATGAACAAATCTTTTTCAGACATCTAACCATAAAGATGCATTTCCTCCTAAGGCCACCCGGAAAGGTCTGTCCTAAACACCAGCTTGGCTCCTGCGGAACTCTTAAGTGACTAGACCAGAACCAGTCAGGACCCCACCGATCCTCAGTGTGCCACTGCTTAGAGAAGGGTGCTGGTGACACACTACCAGGGAGCCAGACTTGCTTCTGTCAGAGATAAAATGTCTACTTCTCCCACCCCACGGAAGAAATCTGGGTCAGACACTGGGACCATCACCTCATGTTCAAAAACTGTCATAATTCCAGAGCATGCAAGGTACTAGATGATTCCTTCAAATGCACACTAGAATCCCTTTGGAAGTGTGTGCACAGTCACTTCCAATATCAGAATGGAACAAAACAATTATATTAGCTCTACATTTACATGAACATGCCTGCCGTAAAACATCATTCCTCAAGCATTTATCATAACTAAAATTCTTATTCATCAAGTGATACCAATTAAAAGAGAATAAAATGAATACTTGATCCCAAATGCCACTATTACTTGTTGTTTCAAGTAATTACTGGAAAAAATAATTTCAACTGGAAAATATAAAACATTCAAAGCACTGGACATGTGAAAAAGTAGCTGATGAGCAACTCCACATCCAGTGCTGAAGACTCGGGGTTCACAGCCCCCAGGCCCGCACTGTCCCTCCTCCCGGCCCTCATCTGTCCCTCATTTTTTGCAACCTGAGACGCTTCAGACATCATTCTCCAAATCAGTATTAACTGCCACAGGGGACAGGCCCCGGGGACACTTCTGAATATTTATCACCCTTTGCTGCTGGAACACAGTGTCTCCTCCATGCACTCTAAGCTGTCCCTGAATGAGTCCCTTTCCTTCTAATCTCCCCATGGCACCAGCCAGGAGTCCCATTCCCTTCCTGCTAATGCTTTTATCCAGTCCTCAAAACTGTTAGCCTCCCTTCCTTCTCCAGGAAACTGGGGGGTGGGAGGAGCCATCTACCACCGCCCTTCACAGCACCAGCAACGGAGACTGTCATCTGCCAGGATGAATAGCACTGGGCGTTCACCTGGACAAACGGTTCCCACAAAGCCCCAGAGCCAGCCTGCATATGTATCCTCAGGGCCATCTATATTGATGCTGTGTCTACAGAGTGAACTTCCATCAGCCAAAGTCTTCCTGTCCCCACCAGCCCCCCACAGGTAAACACCGCTGTGCATCAAGTATGAGGTTTCCAGAGAGCAACACTGCATAGCTAATCCTCTGCTCAGACATGGAGATCATCCATTCCTGCCCCAGGCCAGATGCAAGTCTCAGATCGTCCCTGGAGCTTTTTCCATGTGAAAACCTTGGCCCTGCAGCTAAACAATCTGCCAGTTCTATAGGCTTGAGCCAAGAGAAAAGGTGTACCCAACATCTGGCTACAAACAACGCAGGCTCTGACAATGAAGTGGTATTTCCCCAGCGTGGAAACACGTGCTCAGGAGAATAAACAAACCCTGAATGCTATCTGCTAGAGCTCCATCTGCTGGTTCCCAGATAATGCTACAGATCTGACAGGTGGCCATCGATCATATTGATCCAATAATAAACAGTGCTTTGTATTGGAAACTTTGTCGTTTTTCTTCTCAGTTCATCTAGAACTGCTCTGGCCCCAGACACCAGCCAGCATACACACAGCGACGGGGGATGCTAACATAGAGAAGGGATTGCTGTGGAAGACAGTTTGGCTAAATAGAGACTGTCCAAAACAAAGGGCACTGTAAAGGGACAGTATGGCCCTTCCTGTTCTTCTCTGTGGCACTGGACAAAAGCCCTTCCTATTCGGTTCCTTGGGTTCCCCTCCCTGAAGACAGGAGCCATGACACTTGCAATCTTGGGTCCAAGTGATCCTAAGAGTCACTGGAATGAGCCCAACCCACACAGTCTGGATTGTAAAGGATCCCAACCTGTGCAAAAGTGTGCTGTGACTCACTAAAAGGCATGCATCCTGTAGAGACAGAGGCATTATAATTATATCTCAATCTTCCCTGGCAGTTATTAGCTCCAAATCTCCCATTAATTCAGTGAGAATTAGATGTCTAGGAGAGACGTAGAGTTAGATGTCACCAAAAAAATATGTTTGGAGAAAATGGAAGGCAGAGCATATAGCAGTCTTGTCAGTAGGAGATACAACTCCTTTCTTGCCTTTCCTCCACTATTTAATACACATAGATACGCTTGTCTTCCTAACAGGAGTTATGATAGCTTGTTGCCACTATGACACATATCTGAAATAAAATAAATTTACAGAGCAAAAGGGTTTCAGACAATGAGGAGGCAAAGCCATTGTTTTTCAGCTTCTGCTGGGGTGCTGGGTGGCAGTGGTGGGGAGCACAGAGTGGAGCAAAGCTACTCACTCAATGACCTGGAAGTGAAAGACAAAAAAGAGAAAGAGGAAGGAGTAGGGTCACACCATCCCTTCAAGGCCACACCGCCAATGACCTGAAAACCTCCCATTAGGCCCTGCCTCTTTTTTTTTTTTTTTTTTTTTTTTTTTTGAGACAGGGTCTCGCTATATAGCCCAGACTAGCCTTGAACTCACTATGTAGCCCAGGCTGGCCTTGCACTCATGGCTATCCTCCTGTCTCAGCCTCCCAGGTGCTGGGATTACAGGCTAGGCCCTGCCTCTTAAAGGTCCACTTCTCAAGAGTGCCACTTTGGAAACAAGCCCTCAACAACGCATGAGCTCGGGGATCCTTTACAATTCAAACTTACCAGGCTCCTGTTCTAAACGAATTCATCTCATCACAACCATGTGCTCCCACATCATGCTACACTCCCAGACCCAAGTGTCTGCAGTCAGGCAGGCGCTAGAGCTGGGCACTGAGCACCACAAGGTGTGTGTGGAGGCTGTAAGCCTTCTCATTTTTCATCATCCTGGCCCTAAGCCACCCAGGGTGTGGGATGGACTATGTCCCTAAAAAGAAATACTACAGCCCTGATTTCTGTACCTCAGGATGTGACTTACATGGAGATGGTCTTTTCAGGTAGAATCAAGTTCAAGCAAACAGGTCAGTAGGATGTGTTTTATCCCATATGACTGTAGTTCCCAGGTGTTTTAGAGCTGAAAGCCTGAGATGTCACACAGAGGGACGGCACCTGCCTACTATGAAAAAGGCCCTGGCTTTGAGTCTCAGCACTGAGAGATGGGGTCCAGCCTGCACAGAGGGACGGTGATATGAAGAGACCTGGGGAGAAGACAGTGTGCCATGGAGAGAACACAAGTATGAATTTTTCCCTTGCTGTCCTCAGAAGGAACCGACCAGCTGGTGCCTGGGCTCTGGGTCTCTGGTGTCCACTACTGTGAGGCACCACATTTCCCCGTGCAAAGCACTGTTTGTGTGCCTGTTACTGCTGCTCTAACAGTTCATGCGCCAAGTAAACACACAGCCCAGGGGAAAGTGTGTATTTTATGAATGTAATGATTGAATTACTTCAGAAGGAGCAAGACCAGAGTCACTCCAGCTCCTCTGTGATAGACAGAAGGACCACTCTAACTCTTCTGATGTGAAATCTTCGTGGTATAAAAAGTCCATATGGAAAAAAAGAAAAAAGTGTCCATGTGCACGAAATAGGGCTGGGGATGTACCTCAGTGGTAGAGCAGTTGCCCAGCATGTGCAAGGCCCTGGGTTCTATCCACCCCCATGAGAGGAAAGAAAGAGAGAGAGAGAGAGAGAGAGAGAGAGAGAGAGAGAGAGAGGTGGAGAGAAAGAGAGCAACGATTTTAAATCTCAGAACCAACAAGGTACACAAATTCTCTGATGATCTTTAAATTGAAAAGAGAAAGAAGAAAAGAAACCTTTTATTCATTGCAAGCCCTATCAAATTCACTTTCCATGATGCCTCCCATTGAAATTGAAAACTGTCAAAAAGTCACTGAGATTTATGATGTGGTTTCTCTCCCCCACAGCAACCTCCGCTCCAGTTAAAATTTGACAACCACAATCTAGATGACAATCCTGTGATTAGGTCCAGGTGTAATTTTCTCTCCCTCCACTGCCATCATTGCCCCAACCTCACCGATTACTTTATTGAGATGTTGGCCATGATACCTTCTCCCCAGGAGATCACTGAAGAGCTACACTCCTCAGGGTCAGACAACAGCAACCTGAAGAAAACCCTGGTGGGCTCTGGGAGAACTCACCGTGCAGCCTGTGGCCAGCTCCTGCCCTGTGGAAATTCCCAAGTGTGGAGAACATGGCCATGCCCACTCCCTACCTCTGTTCTCCTGCTCCTAACACGCTAGAAGTCAGTGGCTGTGAATCCATAGCGACCAGAGGAAATGCTAATCTACTCTTCTTTATCTAAGAGTAAAAGTGTAAACCTGTACAGCAAGAGTGGTCAGATGCATTCCAAAAAAACCCAACCTGTCACTTTGCCTGTTTTGGAAATTCCCAACCAATGTGTCTCTTCTTGGCATACCCCCTCCTTAGGAGGAACTTGGAGACCCCAAGTGTGTCACTGGATGAAGGCATGAAGGAGCCCTGGCTGACCCAGGCAGCAAGGGTGATAAGGAGTTGGCCCTGGTGGACCCACTTCGGTAAGAGACGTCGAAGGCCACCCTTAGACTACTCAAACGTTGGGCCTGACCACTTGGGTGTAAACAGAAACAAACACTCCAGCTAGCACCAAGGAACCATGACACTTTGGATGCGGTGCTTCTGGGCAGGGCCAGCGGCCAGCAGTGGGGTGTGCACTCAGCCACACCCAGCATGCACACATTCACGACCACAGTGTTCCCCTGAACCAGTGGTACTAGGAAGTGACACAGTTTTCCATTTCAGACTTTCAGAAATTTCCACCACCCCTTTGTCCTGGGAAACAAGAAAATGACCCATGAGTCAGCCACCTGTTTAGTCCCAAATGATGGTGCCCTCGCTGCCATCAACAGAGTGGGCCAAGGAGGAGACTCTGGGGTGGAGAACCAAGGCAAAAGGCACAGGAGCAGAGAAGGGAAACTCCACACCGTGGAGGGAACAGTAGCATCCGGGTCATGGATACCAAAAGCCACGGGGAATGTGGTTCATAGCTACACAGTGTCAAAGGACATCGGGGCTACCCCAAGGGGTCCCTCATCCCTCATGTGCCTCACAAGTCTCTTACTGATTCTCAGGGGTGACCCAGGGTCACCGCCCTCACTGAGTGATCAAACGCAGCCTCTGTGGTAGAAGCTCATGGTTCACCTCTGGACAAGAAGCAGGGGAACGCAGAACCTGTGTGGCATTTTGACCACAGACTTGAGGCATCACCTCACTGTGACCCCAGGCCTGCTGTCCACTTCACGGCTGTGCTGTTTATGGGTACAGAATAACAAGGTAAATGACACAAGGAAAAAGCAGTCTGGCAAACCCAGAGCTAATATCAGGCAATCACTGTGAATTTCCTAAAGCACAGTAATGATATTGTGGTCACATTGAATATATTCCCAGGAGACACAGACTGAAATAGTCACTAGGAAGTATCAAAATGTCTTCAAGCTGAGCTCCACATGATTCAACAAAAATAAAATGTTCTGAGTGTAGGAAAATATTAGCAAATGTTGGATCCAGGTGGATGATGAGCAACATTCTACTATTCATTCAACTTCCCTGCACACTCAAGAGCACTTGGAATGGAGACTAGGGAGATGAGAGGCTTCTCCCAGACCCATCTGCCCCAGCTCCTCCCCACCTCCTGTCCTTTACTGGCTTTGTTGAGATACAATTCACACACCACACACTTCACTCATTTAATATGAACAATTCAGTGACTTCAACCACCCCTCACATCAATTTGGGAGCCTTTACTTTAACCCTTAAGACTCTTCACCCCATAGCTGTCACTCCCCAGCCTGGACATGGTCCAATTCTAGCCCGACAACCCTCCTGCTTCTGTCTCAGATGCCTGTCATTTTTACTTCTCGAAGACCGACATGGGTTGCCAAGTCTTGAGCTTCAGCCAACTCCTGAACACAGCAATCCATGCCCTGCTGCATTTGCCCATGCAGGAGGTCAGAGGGTGCCACAGGGTGTTACCCCTGCACTCTGCAGCCTGTGAGCCTAGGCAGACAGTGACTTGGCTCTGCTTCCTGGCTCTGCTGAGAGAGCGCTGGAGGGAGAGAACCAGGGTGCTGGTTCCCAGGGACGCATCAGGAGTCAGTCCATGGCAGCCACACACAGCCGAGCCCTTGGCAGGTGGGGGCTCTGAACAGGCACTGTGGTCTCTAGCACCCCACTGTGTATGCTGCCCACATGACAGATGCAGAATTTCCAGGCAGCCCCCTGGTGTCAGGGGTGGGGTGCTGAAGTTCCACTCTAGCTCTCACCCCAGTGGGGGTCTCCTGATGCCCATAGATAAAGCATGTGCAAGATTCCTTCCTTGATTGGAAGCACTGTATAGCAGCTCAAATAGCTTTAGGAAGCAAATTGTGGAGGTACAGCCTATAATCCCAGCACTCCAGGAGGCTGAGGCAGGAAAATTGCAAGTTCAATCCTAGCCTGGACAACACAGTGAGACCTTGACTCAAAATTTTAAAAATAAAGTGAAAAAATTTTTAAATATATAAATAAATAAAATGCTGGGATACAGTGTAAAGTATTGGGTTCAATTCCCAGTACTAGGGGGGAAAAGACTTCTTTCTGAGAGAACCACTGTATAACCTTTGCATGACAGTTCAGCTGTGTCCTAGGCCAGCTCAAAGCCAGCCCAGGATGTTAGCTTCAGGTTTTACACATAAGTCCTGAGACCTATCTGCTTGCTCCACAGAGGAACAACAGAGACCTGGGGGAACTTCGTGGAGCAAGGCTTTTCCACGGCAAAAGCAAATTCATGGGCAGAACAGGAGAGCGTGGCAACAAAACAGCATCAACAACTATGAGCAAAGAGCTGCCAGAAACCAGCTTCAGTCAGTACTATGGAGTTCAGCACCAGCACTCTGGACAGGCACAGGGAGGAATGCTGAGCTGCCTCTATGCAGCTATATTTCTTTTTTTTTTTTTTTTT
>PVJX010032435.1:0-20424 GCA_004027295.1 Dolichotis patagonum
ATTTAGATTTTTAAGCAAAATCCAAATCAAATAAATAAATAACTGAGAACAGAGCAGGAAGCATATCTGTCATAAGAACTTAACACTTAATAACATGTACATTTCATAACGTATGGACACAAATTCAATATGCAATGGTAAGTATGCTGCCTCACAAACTAAAAGGCATGAAAACATAACACAGCAAGGTGTAAAATTGCAGGTTAAAGGAGAAGAATCATGCATTTGACAGGACAGAAAGTTTGAGAAATGTATAGTTTTGGAAAAACAAAAAGGTATTTCTGGAATTGAAAAGAAATTGTAATGTCTAAATTCTGAAGCTGTATTTACCCAGTGTGCTGTGCCTTCTAGGTATAATGCCATTATTTTCTTTAAAACTCCATAGAACTCAAAACCTACTGTAGGGAGAAAACAATAAACTACTCATTTTAAAAACCTAACAAACTTAGGGAAATATTTGCAGCTCATCTCAGAAACTGCTGTATCTCTATAATGTATGAAGATTCTCCAGTCAGATGCCCACAATCCCAAAGGAGAATAGAACAAGGGAAAGAGAACTGAAATACAAGCAATTCATAAATAAATGAAGATTTACTAGTCAATAAATAAAAATTTTACTAAAATATAGTATTTTAATTTCTAAGGTATGAAGCAGACAACTGAGTATTTCCCCAGTGCACTGCATTATGAGCTTCCAGACTGCAGGCCCCTGCCTTGGGCGGCAGGGACACACAAGGGTTCCCGACCCCTGAGGCTAAGCAGTGGGCCTTGGCCACCTGGGAGGAAGATGGTCCTTCTCAAGGCCACTAACATGTCAAGTGCTGGTTGACAAAAAGCTGTCAGTAGTGGGCTTGAGATCCTGCCTGTCTCAGTGACTTTGTTCTGTAGGGTCCGGGATGTGTCCCCGGCCACCTGGTGGGCGAAGTTGCAGTCACAGCCTCCAGGGCAGTGCTCTTGTCAAGCCGTGAGGTCCACGTGTGCTCATCTATTTCTATCCTTCATGGCCTGGGTCCTGCGGGAGCCAGGGCCCCTTGCCATGGAGCTGTACACACTGGCCCTGAAGTCAGAGAGGCGAGTGTCACCAGAGCAAAGCAGGGCATCGCAGGCCCACGGCTGCTCAGGACCCAGTGACTGGTGCAGGACAGCAGCTGGTGTGAGCTTGAGGGGCTGATGGCTTCCTTCTCCCCAAAACAGTCTTTCTTAAGGTTGCAGGGGCCATGCGGCCTGCTCTAGAGAAAGACGTTCAGGAAGGAAATTCTGAGAGGTGTAGACATGTTCCACCTGACAGAGTCACCAAGAACTACGTCCTACGAATTCGGACATGCTGTTCTTCTATAATAACTCAGTTTAAAGTAGGTTTTCCCTTGTGAGCTCGTTGGAAAATGGCTTATTTAGAAACATGCATGTGTGTTTTAATTTCTAGGTACAGGGTTGTTTTTAGCTCCCTAATTTAATCTCCCTTGTTTTTACTGTGAACAGAGAACATATCCCATTTATCTCAGTCTGTTCTCTGTGATACATGTATGGTACAGATTTACAAAGAATGAAAGTTTGTTGTGCTGGACAGTTCAAGGTCAGTTGGCCCCGGATGGCGAAGTCTTTGTTGGCAGGGAATTTGCTGTGGCCCAGGGGACAGATGAGGAAACAGAGCATGTGCTAGGTCAAGTCTCTCCTCTTCTTCGCACAAAGCCACAGGCCTTTGGACTGGGCCCTGCCCTCAGGAGGCCCTGTAGCCTCATTTAGGTCCTAGGGGTCCAACCTGCAATTTCAGATTAAGTTACCACCTCGTAAGACCCCAAAATGAGCATTCATTTTTTAAAAATTTTATTTAAAGAGAAAAAAAAGCAAAACAGATAAAAGGGTAAAAATAATACAGAATTTCAAAAAAAAAATAAATGGTAAGAAATCACTAGTTGATAAGTTACATATTGTCATCTTAGAAATAGTTGCTCAAGTTACAAAATTAAAGCATAAAAAGTGGACATTCAAACAGTGAGACTGCAAGCAGTTCTGTTCAACTATCCAACAAAAACTTAGTAATATGGTTATCAATCCTACACATTTAAACATACATGCAGTTATATCCTTTAGAGCATTTTCTTTCCTTCTTTTTTTTACAATAGCAATTACACATTTTGGGTTTTATTACTTCTATAGTTCTTATTACTTTTTACACTAAAGACACAATGTGATATGTATAATTATGATTCTTATTTATTTCACTAATGAGGATAGTCTCTAGTTGCCTCCATTTACCTATGAAGGCCTCAATATCGTCCTTTTTATACCTGAGTAATATCCCATTGTGTATAAATACCACATCTTTTTCATCCAGTCTGCAGTTGATGGGCATTTTGGTTGTTTCCAAGATTTAGCTATTACAAACTGTGCTGCTATGAACATGAGTGCACATATATCACTAAGACATGAACTTTTCAATTTTTCTGGGAAAATATCCAGGAGGGGAATAGCTGGGTTGAATGGAGCTTCCAATCCTAGTCTTCCGAGAATTCTCCATACTGATTTCCATAGTGGTTGCACCAGTCTACACTCCCACCAACAGTGGAGAGTGTTCCTTTTTCCTTGTAGCCTCATCAATATTTGTTATCAGTTGATTTCTTGATGGCAGCTATTCTTTCCAATGTGAGATAAAATCTCAGTGCTGTTTTAATTTGCATTTCTTGAATTATGAACGATGGTGAACATTTCTTCATGTATTTATTTGCCATTTGTATATCTTCATCTGAGAAATGTGTATTCATCTCAGATCCCATTTTTGAAGAGGGTCTTTGAATTTGGCGGGTTTGATGTTTTTCAATTCTTTATATGTTCTTGATATAAGCCCTTTGTCTGAGGAGTTGCTGGCTAGAATTCTTTCCCATTCTGTGGGTTTTCTTTTCACTATGTTGGTGATTTCTTTTGAAGTACAGAAACTTTTCAATAATATGAGATCCCAGTTGTTGATCCTTTGAAGTGTTTCCCGTGCAGTTGAGTTTTGTTCATGAATTCTCTGCCTACTCCTATGTCTCCAAGACTTCTACCTACCTTTTCTTCCAGTAGATTTAGTGTTTCTGTTTTAATATTTAGGTCTTTGATCCATTTAGACTTTAGTTTTGTGCATGGTGATAGGCGTGGATCTAGTTTCAGTCTTCGACATGTGGAAAGCCAAATTTTCCAACACCCTTTATTAAAGAGGCTATCCTTCCAGTGAACATGTTTAGCCCTTTTGTCAAATATCAGGTGGCTGAGTGTCTTTGTAGTTGTGCTTGCATCTTCTAATCTGTTCCATTGATCCTCAGGTCTATTTCTTTGCCAGTACCATGCTGCTTTTATCACTGTGGCGTTGTAGTACAATTTCAAGTCAGGAATTGAGATGCCTCCTGCCTTGCCTTTGTGGCTCGGAATCGCCTTTGCCATTCCAGGTTTCTTCTGTTTCCAAATGAATTTTAGGAGTGTTTTCTCTAGATAGTAAGATATGTTAATGGTATTTTGATTGGGATTGCATTAAATCTGTATATCAGTTTTGGGAGTATGGCCATTTTCACAATATTGGTTCTTTCTAGCCTAGCCAAGAGCAAGGAATATCCTTCCGTTTTCTAATATCCTCTTCAATCTCCATTTTTAGCGTAGCATAATTTTCAGCATATAGTTCTTTTACTCGTAAGTATTTCATTTTTTTAGATGTTATTGTGAAGGGTGATATTTCCATAATTTCTCTCTTGGTGAGTTTTTTGTTAATGTATAGGAATGGTATTGATTTTTGAGCATTGACTCTGTATCGAGCTACACTGTTGAATTTGTTTATTACCTCTAGTAGTCTTTTAATGGAGTTTTTTTGGGTCTTCTAATATAGAGTATCATGTCATCTGCAAATAGTGATAATTTAATTTCTTCCTTCCTTAGTAATATGGTTATCAATCCTACACACTTAAACATACATCTTTATTCTTATTTCTCTCTCTTGTCTAATTGCTCTGGCTAGTATTTCCAGAACTATATTAAATAAGAGTGGTGACAGTGGACATCCTTGCCTTGTTATTGATTTTAGAGTGAAAGTTTTCAGTTTTTGTCCATTTAGTATAATGTTGTCTTTTGGTTTGTCATACATGGCCTTTATAAGGTTGAGGCAGACACCGTGTATTCCTAATTTCTGAAAGGTTTTATCATGAACATGTTTTTGACTTTATTGCAAGCTTTTTCTGCATCTATTGAGTTGACCATGTGGTTTTTGTTTTAGGAACATTCATTGTCAATGTGAATTTTGGTGGGGACCTTTGAACCACAGGTTTCAGTCTCTTGTTTATTCTGGTGTATTTTATATGAGGACAGATAGTCATCTTTGCACTTCGTGTGCATGTGACTTCTCCTGCTGAGCACAGTGGCACTCGCTTGTGCTCCTGGCACTCAGGAGCCTGAGGCGGGAGGGAGGACTGTGAATTTGAGGCCAGCCTGAGCCATGGAGTGACATTCTGTCTCAAAAAATTGTTTTAAAAATATTTCAAAACAAAAAGCTAAGAATGTAGCTCAGTCTGAGACACTGGGTTCACTCTCCAGAACCAATAATAATAATAATAATAATAATAATAATAGCAGCAATAAGAGCAATGATAATAACTGCAGACAAATACTAAGTTGTTGGGCAGTGTTTGAGGAGAAACAAGATACCAGCCCACACTCAAAGCGTCTCCTGCCAGGACCTGAGGAAGCTCATGAGGAGAACCACTGTGTGCGCAGGTGGGGAGCAGCAGACACCACCCCAGCCCAGGACGAGGCTGACATGGTGTCAGCAGCAAGGCTTTGCCACTGCACAGCCTGCACCAGAAGGGCACCAGCGCCCTGGTTCCCGGGACCCAGAGTCTCAGCATCCAGGGGCAACTCAGCAGACCAGCCAGACTGAGGCCAACTCCACAGAATGACCGCCCAGTTACTTTACCTTTTGTTGTCTACTTCCCCTTCTCCTTTTACTCCTCCACTGTTACTTTTTATCCTACTCCTTAGGCTTTTTAGCTATACATACATTTAAATATGTTCCTAAGGGCTCCTCTGTGCTAATGGGTGGTGCTAAAGTTTATGCTTGCGTCTGGCAGCACAGTCTCCCTTTACCCTAGAACCTCCCCACCCTCTGCATCTTACCTCGCCCCTGTGTGTGCTCAGGCCCAGTTTGTACCTCGTTCCTCCTTCCTCTGTCTCACGGGGCAGTGGCTGTGGGACAGCAAGATTCCATGTACTTTCTTCTCATGGTCTTAGTTTCTTGGCTTTCCTAGTTTCTGGTCTTCTTAGTGTTTCTTAGTTTTTCCAAAATTTCTATTCAACCTTCGTTAGAAGCCAGCCCTAAGGACGGTATTAATTTGTTTGCAAATTGCCCAGTGATCTTTTAAGATCTTATTTACTGTTTACTATATTCCTTATTTACTTCCTTCCTTTAGGTCAGTGGAACCCCCCCCCCCATCAGCCTCCAGGATCTTTTACTTCCTGGTGCAAGTTGCCTGTGATGGGCTCTCAACTCCCATTCACCCAGAAAATGTCATGATATTTTATGCCTCAGAAGAATATTTTAACTGAATATAGAATTTTTACTTATCAATTGTTTTCTTTAAGTACTTTAAGGAAATTATTCTAATGTCTCATGGATTTGGTAGTTTCTGAGAAATTAGTTGCTGTCACTCTGCAACTTGTATTATTTCTTTAACTTCATTTTGTAGAATCAACTTCTCATTTTCAGTATTACTGGCCTTTATATATTCTAAAATTTTGGATTTGGTTTTATTTTTCATCCACAATAACTTAAAAGAAAGTTTTCCCTGATAATGAAGGTCTCTTTTTTTGGAGGGGGCGTATTAGGTGGTTTAGTTCTTTTTTTATTGTGTTCTGATCAGAAAAAATTTGTTTTTGCTACTTAGGGGATGTATTGAAGTTGGTTTTCTGTGGCTTCCTATTTGCATATTTCCTGAAAAATTTCTGAGCATTTGAAAACCAAGTTTATTTTGTGCCTACAGACTGAAGCATTCACCATGTAGTAGCAATTACAACTACCTTACTAATTGTCTTGTTTAGATCTTCCTAATTACCTTTTTGTTGTTGCTCTACTTGAATTGAGAGAGACAAAATGCAGTCTCCTATTCTTAAAGTGTTTGTTTCCTATTTCTATTTATACCTTCTCACTTTTTGATTTATGAATATTAATGGGTGTTATTTGGTGCATGACTGTTAAAGTTGCACTGTAGACTGCATAGTTAGCATTATAAAGGGTTGCTTTTGTTTCTCTTAAGTGTTCTTCTTAACAGCACTCAAGTTTTTAAAGTAAACAACCTCTACTATATTTGCCTACTTTTGCCCATTTATTTCAGCCTATACTTTTTCTCTTCATGTTTTATTTTTAACTTTAAGTTTTCATGGATGTGTGCCCTTGCTCTACAATTATTACTTTGTTTGCTATTGTTAAGCTCTCTCTCCTGTAATCTGGTGTTAAGTGGGAGCCCTATTGGCTTCTGTGGACAGAAACATTTGTCACTCTGACTGCCACATGCACTGCAGACTGCATGCATGTCTTGCCCCATCTGGTAATGCAAATAGTGGGCAGGATATTTGTGATTATCAGAAATATCTCCACCTATGATGAGCTATCCTTTAAGCAGGTACTCTTATTGGTTGAGAAATACTCCTTCAGAAATGATATATAAATTACTTCCTTTATTCTCATAACTTGTTAGTTCAAAAATCATTTGCTATTTTTCACTCTGAACTGTATTTATACTTCTATTACTGATTTATCAGTTATTGAAAGTGAAGAAATCTTCACACTACGTCCCATGCTCTTGGGCTTTCCTCTCATGATTCTCGTTAGTAACATCATCTCTTCAGTATCAAGATTTGCAATGTGACTTTGGTCTCTAGAACCATAGAACCTATGCAGTCACGTGCCACAAAATGACATGTCAGTGACACACCATGTGCACAACAGGGGTCTGTTATGGCTCAGATCTGGGTGTCCCCTCATAGCTTCATGTTCTCATCGGTAGGGTTTTTGGGAGTGCCTGGATTGTGGGGTGTGATATCGGATTAGATATTGATTGGTTTAACATAGTTCTGGTTGTGGATAATGGTAAGGTTCACCCTAGGTGTGAGTGGCAATGACCAATAAGCTTGTCTTCAGAATGGAATTAAAGGGAAAGGAAGGTTGCTGCTTGCTGCCGCCTGCCTACCTTAGCATGAACTGACTCTCCTCTGCACGGCTCCCTGCCATGCCACCCTGCCTTGGAGCCAGCTGCCAATGAACTGAAACTGCCACAAACTGAGCTAAATAAACCTTTCCCACTTTAACTTGTGAATGCTGGATATTTTTTTTTTTCCAGCAATGAGAAAGTAACTAAGACAGGGTCTCAAAATATTGCTTGTTGCAATGATATCATAACCACCTTAGTACAAGTATTTGCTATAATGACAAAATTGTCAATGATACATTTCTCAGAGTATAATGCCACTATTAAGTGATGCCTGGTTATATTTGTTTTTAACTTTATTGCTATAAATACTTTCAATACCCACCATCTTTCTTTTCATTTAAATTTCAAGGTATTCCTCGGTATGATGTTTAAAAAGTAATCAAAGAAACAAACATTTCCTGTGGATAGTTTACCTTTACGTTTGAAAAGCAGTTGGCTGGATGTCAACTGTTGGGTTATATTTTTCTTGCAAACGTTAGAGAAGTTTCTGGACTCTTCTCTAGTGTTGTAGAAGGCAGCGCCAGAAGTTTCCGGATTCTCCTTCTCGTAGAAGGTTGTTATGGAAAGATTTTGTTTCTCTCGGCCTCTCTGTTGAAAGGATCCTTATTTTTGAGGTCTTAGAGCCTTAACTGTACCTACCTTATAGCGAGATTTTCTAGATTATAATTTTCCTGAACAAAAATGTCCACCTTGATTTGTGCATGTATACTTTAGTTCTTTTAAATTATGTCTTTTTGTCCTATTTCATAGTTGATTTTCTTCTTGATTACTCCATTTATGAACATAATCTGTCACATTTACTAGTTTTTTTTTAATCTTCAAAAATTATTCATTTACATTTTACCGACTTGCTCATCTCATTTCTGCCCCGGTGCCAGGAGTTGCACTCCCTGTAAGGAGACAGACAAGAAACACTTGGTGCTGCATGGACCCCTGTGTTGCTCAACTGTCCCTTACTGACACAAATACCTGACGTAATCAACCTACACAGATTAAAGCTTTATTTTTGGCTCATAGTTTTGGGAGTTATGGTCCTTAGTCAAGCTTTTGGGCTTATAGTGAGGCAGTACATCACAGGACGTTGACCTCACACAACGTACTCCGCAGCGAGGGACAAAGAGAAGGTGAGAGAGGCGAAGGGCACTAATTCCCCCATCAAGGGCACCGCTGTGGATATCCAAAACCTCCTGCCTTCCTGCCCACTAGATCTCTACCACCTCCCAACAGCGCCAGTTGTGAATGCCGCCTTTCACACATGGGTCCTTGGGCACCCTACGGTCTCAGATTCTACTCTTTTTGTTTTGTTTTCATCAGCTATTAAAACCGTGTGGCTGGCCGAGCTGTGTCAAAGTGGAGTAAGGCGCAGTTTTCCCTGAGGCTGTATTCTCCCGAGCTCTTCTCTGTCTTAGCAGTGCCTCTATTTTTTTTTTTTTCATTCACCAGTTTTATTTTCTATTGTGATAAATTTGATTTCTTTCTTGAACTTCTTTAATGAGCACTGCCAACTTACAGTACATGTCCTTCTGGTTTGTTGACATTTCTTCTCTGAACTTTTTTGTGTTCTCCCAACATAGTGATAATTAATTCACCCTGTTTTTAAACTTTAGAAGAGTTCATTTTTCAGAATTTTATCAACTCTGTGGGAACACTTCTCCAGTGAGATTTTAAAACTGACGTCTATTGGCCTAGTTTCTCCCAACAGCTACCCGTTTCTTCATTGCCGAACTCTGTAGAGATCATTTCTAGATATTTGTGGGAAAGCCCCCATGTCTAGACCTGGCTGAGTGCACATGCAGTGGGGAAACAGGACTATGCTCTCCTTTTACAGAGATTGCCCTCCCTCCCTCCCTTTCTCCTTCAAATATTGTATGAATTTCATCTTGATCGACAGAAACAGGTGACTAGACCACTGAGACACTGAATAAGTCTCTCTTCTTCCCTGGTGCTGGGAAGCCGTGTTACACGGCTCACTCTCCTGCTGCTGTAGTAGTCAGCTGTCCTGTCTATGAGACAAAATACCCACTACCTGCAGTTTGGGGAAGGATAAAATACTCGTGGTTCTGGTGGGTTAAGTCTGTGGTCAGCGGGCTCCAAGGCAGAAACAGCAAGCAGGAAGGACCTGGTGGAGGAGACCTCCCATCCTGTGGTCACCAGGAAGTAGAGAGAGAAGGCAGGAGCCAGGGACAATAAAACAGATTCCAGATTATACCCTATAACCTTCCTCCAACCAGGCCTCATCTCTTCAGCCAGGAACTCATCAGTGGAATAACCCACCGAGGAGAATAGCAGCCTATGATCCAGTCACCCTCCAGAAGCCTCGCTCTGAGCAGATGAGATCTGAGGGATATTTTAGATCTAAGTCATAACATCTGCTTTCTGACCAGGGTCCAGCCGAGCTCTGTAGTGTCCTCTACTTGGAGCGTAGTGGTCAGATATGAATTTAGGTACTTGACCCTCACCACCGGAACAAGCATCCTGCAGACCTCTCTGCAGCTCTGCAGCCTGGGTCTGTTGCTGTTTCCCTCTGCACACACTTCCACCTGGCCCCCTTTGCCTGAGGTTGCTCTTCATCCTATTTCATGGTTGTCAAGGTTTGCTCCTTACTAAAGGTAAAGTTTGTGATTTTGTGCCTTGGTTTCTTTATCACTTTTAAGGAATTTCCAGAACATGGAAACTGCTGTGTGCTGTAGTCTTTGATCTGAAATACTCAACTCTTCCTCCCACCCCAGGGATAAAAAGCAATGTTTATTAAATAGATAATAGCTTTTACCTCCCTAGACCTGACAATAGAATCTACCATGGGGAAATATATTAGGTGACACAGATCCAGATAAAGAGCCAATCTCTATCATATTCCTCAACTCTTTTAACCTAACACATTTTGTTATTTTCTACAGATTATTTTCTCCTTCAGGGAGTGTGAATTCTTCTCCTCATCTCCTTGAGTAGTTTTTGGCTGCTTTGTTTTGGATGGTGTAGAGGTTGTTTTTCTTGAATTCTGGAAGTTGTCTTAGAGGGTGGTTTCCATTTGATTTTGCCAGAAATCTAAATGATCAGCCAGTTAAACTCTAGCTTGTGTGCCAGTTTCTCTCTGAGATTCTTGCACTAGACGAGTGCTAAAAACCTAGGCCCAAGATCTCTTCAATTTAGAATTAAATTTATTGCTTATGAAGTTTTTATTCCTCACCCACAGGAAGATGAAAACTTCCACTGGTGTTTTTTTTTCTGCTAGCAGATGGAATTTCTGGTTCCCATTTATGAAAATGTGAATCCCATTGTGATTGCAGGGTATAATATGTCTGATTATGGGCTGTTCTACTTGCAGTACTAGGGAAGGCCAGAGAAGGAGAAAATTGTTACTAAAACAGAACTGCAATTAAACTGTTTCTAAAACAGATCTGCAATTAGATTTTCTTTCTGCTCATCCCTTTTCTTCGCTGCCCCTGGGAAAGGTGATACGATCCCCCTCCTCCTAGGTTCTGCTCCACTGTCAGCTGCTAAGGGCTCTCAGTTAATGTGTCATAACAAAACATTCCACAGGTTTAATCTCACTACAGTTAAAGAAGTAACATGGCTAATTAATTACTACTGAGAACAAGGGCTGACGAGTCAGAAGCTCTAAATCTTGGTGTCTAGAAACAAGCTATGCGCTCCTTAGTGTCAGACGCTAGAATTCTGTTAAGGCAGTGTGAGAAAACCATCTGCACACAAATCTGTCACCATTGTGGTGGAAATACCTGTTCTATCTTCACTGCACTGGAATTTTCCACATAGAAATACAAGAAACTGAGACAGGCACAGGATGACAAGGGTGGGCTAACGTGTTAATGGTGCCGTGCTTGTCCCAGTGAGAAGGCCAGTCACTCATCACAATGCTGAGGACTTTCCTGTTAGCCAAGGCCCGTTTTTGTTAGTGTAATGATGACCTGTACTAAACACTCTGGACATTTTCACCAAGGCACTAGTCACCCATCCAGGAAGAAGGGCCTTCGATGGTGCTGCGTATTTTCTCTTGGACCTTTTGGGATACTCAGTAGCCGTTAGTAAAGATATCAGACCACACTGCCGTGCAGAGAGCAGCTGTGTTGTCTGTGTGTTTGCCAGTGCTTTGGTTTTTGATTGCCTCCTGGATTAAAAAAAAAGTTTTGCTACAGTTTAGCATCTGAACAAATAGAAGACAGAAAATGAGCTTCTCGTCTCTGTCTCTTTCCAACAGTTTCCCAGAGAAACTGAGGGACACAGGGTGCAGGAATGCAGAGATCTGCATGGTGGCCCCTCCTCAGCCCGGACAGTTGGTGACCAGAGGCGCATGTGAGCGAACACACTATGGACCGAGCCTCGGCCGAGGCTCGAGATGGGCTTGCTTTGCAGTGGGCTGTGAGATTCCGCGAGGTAATCTCACAGGAGGTAACGAGGGGCTGAGATTCCTGAGCTGTGTTTTTAAAATTATTTCAAATAATCCCCACAAATTATTTGGCTATTTTTAAATAGCTCACAAGGCAACTTCGTTGCTAGGACAGAAGCAGCACCGTGAGAGAACCCAAGATTCTGGATGAAGCGGTGTGGTAGCTTTCTGGGCCACAGCAAACAGCTGACGTAATCAGCAGAAAGCAGAGACAGTTTCCCGCGGCTCCCAGTGTGGGCGGTTTCTTCCTGGTGTGCTGCCCTGTCACTTCGGGCTCTGGGTGAGGTGGCACCTCATGGTGGAGTGAGAGGAGGAGGGGGCTGCTCACCTCCGGGTGGCTGGAAGTGAGAGAGAGGGGAAGAGACTGTGGCCAGCATCCCCTTCTGGACACCTCAGGAAGGCCCCTGCCTGCGCCCAGCTGGGACCAGGCCCTGAACACGGGGATGGGCCCTCAGGAAAGACCCAGATGCAAAGGGCACCAGTGAGAAACCATAGAAGGGGTCATTGTGAAATGGGGTCGTTTCCTTTGATGATTAGTATATATATTTGCTGACTGAATTTTGTTTAGATTTTAATTTAGTCATTGAAAATTCAATCACTATTCCACCTATGTAAACAGAAAGCAAGGTTATCTACTAACCATGTTTTTCCTAAGGTAGTTGCTTTAGAGACACATATTATTTACCAAGTGAATGTTTCTTTGACACTTTGAATCTTTGTTCTCACTATTGCCTTGAATAATTTGGAAGCTTCAGGGGGCTTAGAATTTTTATTAGGAGAGATAAATATTTAATAAAGATTTCTTTAAGAAATAGGAGATGCAGTGCATTTATGAATGCACTGGTCATGGTCCATTTCACCTCATTTTCACACGTCTGTTTTCCTTATACAGTGAATTATTTGAGGACAGAAATTATGTTGTGATATACTTTGTTATCTACTCATTCATTAAATAGTGTATTGCACAGAGTAAATTATTAATAAATATATTTCTAACGAAGTGATGACTGAGTCGATGGAAAGTGTTTCACTGTTCTCCACCACACGTACAAGGGCACGAGCGCTTCCACACCTGGGAATGTTCACTCTTCACAACAGCAAGCTGTGGGCAGCAGAGGTGCCTAACGTACTCCCATTCCCTGCACAATAGTGAGGACACCTGGGTTTTATGCAATGCCACGCGTGGTATAGTTTCCTTCCTAATGGAGTTGCTGCTTTCAGAAAGAGACTGTGGAATTTTTAAAATGTGTGTGCATTGTGTGCTGTGCGTGTGTTATGTTGTGTGTATGTGTTGTGTCTGTTGTGTTATGTTGTGTTGTGTGTGTTTGTGTGTGATGTCTCTGTGTGTCTGTGTGTTGTTTGTGTCTTTGTGTGTGTGTTGTGTTGTCTGTGCATACGTGGTTTGTTGTGGTGTGTGTGCATGTGTGTTGTGTTGTGTGTGGTGTATGTGTGTGTTGTGTGGGTGCGTGTGTGTTGTGTATGGGTGGATGCTGTGTTGTGTGTATCGTGTTGCGTGTTGTGTGTTTGTGGTTTTTGTATGCTTGTTTTGTGTGTGTTGTGTGTGTTGCATGTGTGTTGGTGTGTGCTGTTGTGTGTGTATTGTGTGTATTGTGTATGTTGTGTGTGTCTCTTTGTATATTGTGTTGTAAGTGTGTGTTGTATATGTGTAGTGTGTTTTGTGTGTCTCTGTGTTGTCTGTGCTATATGTGTGTCTCTGTGTATTGTGTATTGCATTTGTGTGTTGTGTTGTGTGCTGTGTGTGTTTTGTGCATGTATGTATCTGTGTTATGCATATGTGTGTTGTGTGGTGTGTGCTGTGTTGTGTGTGGTCGTGAGTGTTTTGTGTGTGTTATGTGTTGTGTGTGTCTGTGTGTGTGCTGTTGTGTGTGTACTGTGTGTTGTATGTTGTGTGTGTCTGTGTGTATATTATGTTGTCAGTGTGTGTTGTGTATGTGTGTTGTGTTGTGATTTTGTGTGTTGTGTGTGTCTGTTGTCTGTGTTATATGTATCTTTGTTGTGTGTTGTGTTAGTATGTTATGTGTTGTGTTTTGTGCATGTGTCTGTGTTGGTGTGTGTTGTATGTGTTGTGTTGTGTGTTGTGTGTGTTGTGTTACATGTGTGTATTGTGTTGTGTGTGCAGCTGTGTGTTGTGTGTATGTGCGTGTTTGTGCTGTGTGTATAATGTGTGCTGTGTATTTATTGTGTGTGCTCATGTGTGTTGTGTTGTGTGCATGTGTGTTGTACTGTGTGTTGTGTGTGGTGTTTGTGTGTTGTGTGTATGTTGCATGTCTCTGTGCGTTTTGTTTTGTGTTGTGTTGTATGTGTGTTTCTGTATGTGTTGTGTCTCTGCATGTGTGTTGTATTTGTGTTGTGTGTTTACATTGTGTTTGTGATATGTTGTGTGTGCTTATTGTGTGTTGTGTTGTGTGCATGTGTGTTGTGTGTTTGTATGTTGTGTGTCTGCATGTGTTTAGTTGTGTGCATTGTTGTGGTTGTGTTGTGTTGTATATGTGTGTGTTTGTGTGTCTCTGTGTGTGTTTGTTGGTGTTGTGTGTGTTGTTCGTATGTGTGTTGTTCATATGTGTGTTGTATATGTTGTGTTGTGCGTGTGCTGTGTTTGTGTGTTGTGTATGTTGTGCATATGTGTCTGTGTTTGTATTGTGTGTGCTGTGTGTTGTGTGTTTATTGTGTTGAATGTTGTGTTGTGTATGTTGTATCTCTGCATGTGTATGTTGTATTTGTGTTGTGTTGTGTGTGTTCCATTTGTTGCATGTGTTATGTTGTTTTTGAATGTTGTGAGTGTTTTTGTTTTGTGTGTGTTGTTGCATATGTTTTGTGTTGTGTGTAGTGTTGTGTGTGTTGTGTGTGTTGTGTGTAGCATTGTGTGTGTTGTGCTGTGTGTGTTCTGTGTGTGTTGTTTTGTATATGTGTGTGCTTCTGTGTGTTGTGTGTATCTCTGCATGTATGTTATATTTTTGATGTGTTTGTGTTGTATGTGCTGTCTTGTATTTGTTAGTTGTGTGTTATATATGTTGTGTCTCTGCATGTGTGTTGTGTTGTGTTTGTGTTGCAGTGTGTTGTCTGATTGTGTGTTGTGCTTATGTGTTTTGTGTTGTATGTATTGTGGGTTTTGTGTGTGTTGTATGTGTTGTGTGCTATTTGTTTTGTGTTATGTTGTGTGTGTTGTGTTGCACTGTGCATGCGTGTTTCTCTGTTTGTATTGTATGTGTTGTGTTATGAGTTTTTGTGTGTTGTGTACATGTTGTATGTGTCTATGTGCATGTGTGTGTGTCTGTGTATGTATTGTGTGGTGTGTTTGCTGTGTGTGCTGTTGTGTGTGTTGTGTTATGTGTCTGTGTGTGTCTATGTGTGTTGCATTTGTGTGTGGTGTGTTCTGTGTGAGTTTGTGTGTTGTGTCTATCTCTGTGTTATCTGTTTTATGTGTGTCTCTGTATTGAGTGTTGTACATGTGTTGTGTGTTCTGTCTTTTTTGTACGTGTGTGTGGTTTATGTTGCATTGTGTGGTTTGTGGTGTGTGTGCAGTGTGTTGTTTGTTGTGTGTTGTGTTGTGTTGTGTGTAATGCATGTTTTGTATTTTGTGTGGTGCTGTATGTGTTTTTTGTGTGTTGTTTATGTCTCTCCATGTGTGTTGTGTTGTGTGTTTTGTGTGTGTTGTGTGTTGTGTGTATTTTTTGTATGTGTTGTTTCTGCATATGTGTTGTGTTGTGTGTGTTGTGTTTTTGGTGTGTGTTGTAAGTGTTGTGTTGTGTGTTGTGTGTTGTGCTGTATGTGTTGTGTTGTATCATATATTTTGTGTCTCTCTGTGTTGTGTATTTTGTGTTGTGTTTTTTGTGTGTTTGTTGTGTGTGTTGTGTATGTGTTGTTTGTATTTTGTGTTTTGCATGTGTGTTTGTTGTGTATGTTGTGTGTTGTTTTGCATGTGTGTTTGGTGTGTGTTGTGCATGTATCTGTGTTTGTATGATGTGTCTGTGTTTACTGTGTTGTGTCTGTGTGGGTGTGTCCTGTGTGTGTTGTGTGTATCTTTGTGGTGTTGTCTGTATTATGTTTGTGTCTGTGTGTATTGTGTGTTGTGTTGTGCATATGTTGTGTTTGTGTGTTGTGTGTTTTGTGCGTGTGTGTCTCTATATATGTTGCGTGTGTCTCTACATGTGTATTGCATTGTTGTGTGTGGTGGTGTGTCTGTGTGTGTTGTGTCTGCATGTGTGTGTGTTGTATACATGTGTGTGTCCATGTTGGTTTTTGTTGTTTGTGTGTGCTGTGTTGTATGTGTGTTGTGCCATGTGCTGCCTGTTTTGTATTGTGTGTGGTGTTAATGTGTGTTGTGTGTCTTGTGTGCCTCTGCTTGTGTGTGTTGTGTGTGTATGTTGTGTGTCTCTGCATGTCTGTTGTGTATGTGTTGTGTTGTGTAGTTTTTGTGTTGTGTCTTGTGTGTGTTGTATGTATTAGTGTGTATTTGTATGTGTGTTTTGTGGGTCTCTGTATGTGTTTTTTGTTGGTGCGCATGTGCATGTGTTGTGTACATGTGTGTTTTGTGTGCAAGCTGTGTGCTGTGTGTGCTGTGTATTGTGTGTTGCATGTTTTGTGTTGTGTATGGTGTTTATGCATGTTGTATGTATGTTGTATATTTTGTGTGCTTGTGTGTGTATTGTGTGCCTCTGCATGTGTGTTGTGTATTGTGCAGTGTGTGTGTGGTATGTGTTATATTGTGTGTGTTGTTTTGGGTTGTTTGTGTTGTGTGTTTTGTGTGCATGTTTGTTGTGTATGTTGTATGTTGTTTTGTGGGTGTGTTTGGTGTGTTGTGTGTTCTGTTTTGCATGTGTGTTTGTGGTGTGTTGTATTTTTTGGGTGTGTTTTATGTATTGTGTGTTTTGTGTGTGATGTGTGTTTTTGTGTATGTGTTGTCTCTGTGTGTGTGTTGTGTTGTATGTGTTGTGTATTGTGTTGTGTGGTGTGTGTGTGGTGTGTCTTGTGCTGTATGTGCTGTGTTGTGTCATGTATTTATGGTGTGTCTGCATGTGGTGTTGTGTGTTGTGTTTTGTTGTGTGTGTTTGTTGTGTGTTGTGTTGTGTATGTGTTGTTTGTGTTGTGTGTTATGTATGTTGCATGTTGTTTTGCATGTGTGTTTTGTTTGTTGTATGTGTTATTCTTGTGTGTGTTTTGTATGTGTTGTGTTGTGTGTTATTTTGTATGTGTGCGTATTTGTGGGTGTTTGTGTATGTGTTTTGTTATCTCTGCGTGTGTTGTCTGTTGGTGTGTGTTTGTGTATTTGTATATGTTGTTCTTGTGGTATGTGTTTGTGTGTGTTGTAGGTTTTGTGTTGTGTGTGTCTTTGTATGTTGCATATTTTGCATGTGTTTAGTGTGTTGTGTGTTTTGTTTGTCTTCTTAGGTTGTGTGTTGTGTACGTTGCATGTGCTTTGTTTGTTGTGCTGTATGTTGTGTCTTTTTGTTGTTTGTGTTCTGTGTTGTGTGTTTTTTGTGTGTTGTTTGTGTTGTATGTTGTGTAGTATGTGTTTGCTGTATTTTATGAGTTGTGTGTAGTGCATATTGTGTTATGTGTTTGTTGTGTGTTGTGTTGTGTGTATTCTGTGATGTGTTTGCTGTGTGACTTGTGTGTAGTGTGTGTGTAGTATGTACATTGTGTTATGTGTGTTTTGTTTGTATTATGTTTATGTGTATGCTGTGTGTTTTGTGTTGTGTGTCATGTGGTTGTTTTGTTGTGTTTTGTGTAGTCTGAATCATTTTATGTGTGTGTTGTATTGTGTTTGGTGTATGTTGTGTTGTGTGTGCATCGTGTGTTGTGTTTGTTGTCTTGTGTTGTTTGTGTCATGTTTTGTGTGTGTCATGTCATTGTGTGTGGTGTGCTGTGTGGCATGTTGTGTTGATGTGTTGTGTTTTGTGTGTTGTGTTATGTGTGTGGTATGTGTATATTGTGTTTGTGTTTTGTGTGTTGTATGTTGTGTTGTGGTTGTGCCTCATAGTGCTATGTTTTTTGTGTACTGTGTGTTGTTTTTTGTGTTATGTTTACTGTGTGTAGTATGTGCACTGTGTTATGTGTGTTTTCTGTGTGTGGTGTTGTGTGTAGTGTGTGTTGTTTTATGTGTGCGTTGTTTGTTGTGTTGTGTTTAGTGTGTGTATTGTGTTCAGTGTGTATATTGTGTGTGTTATGTTTGTTGTCTTGTGTGTTGTGTATTTATGATGTGTTGTGTTGTGTGTGTGTGTTGTGTTGTGTGTGTTCTGCCAATTGTGTGTTGTGTGTTTTGTGTATTGTGTATTGTGTTATCTGCCTAATGCATTGTGTGGGTTGTGTTATGCGTGTTTTGTGTGTATTGTGTGTTGTGTTGTGTTTGTCATGTTGTGTGTATTGTGTTGTGTGTGTGTTGTGTTGTGTGTCACGTTGTGTTGTGTGTATTGTGTTATGTGTATGTTGTGTGTGTATTGTGAATTGTATTATGTGTTATATTGTGTGTTGCATTGTTGTGTGCCGTGCTATGTGTTGTATGTGTGTGTTTTGTGTTGTGTTGTATGTGTATTCTGTGTTGTGTGTTGTGCATAGTGTGTTGTTATGTGTATGTTGTATGTGTGTCTTGTGTGTGTTTATTTTGTGTGTTGTGTGTGTTGTGCATGTTGTTTGTGTGTGTTGTTTATAGTGTGTGTTGTATGTCTATGCATATGTGTGTGTTGTGTTGTGTATGTGTGTGTGGTGTGTATTGTGTTTTGTGTGTCGTGTTATGTTGTTGTGTTGTGTTTGTTCTGCATAGTGTGTGTTGTGTTGTGTTGTGTGTGTAGTGTATTGTGTGTCATTGTGTTGTGTGTGTTGCATTTGGTGTGTGCTGTGTTGCAAGTTGTGGTTTGTGTGTTGTGTGTGTTGTGTTGTGAGTTGTGTTATGTGTTTTATGTGTGTGTTGTGTTGTGTGTTGTGTTATATGTATGTGTTTTTGTTGTGTTGTATTATGTGTGTGTTGTGGTGCAAGTTGTGTTATGTGTATGTTTTATGTATGTGTTGTGTTGTGTATTGTGTGTTGTGTTATGTGTATGTTATTTTTTGTGTTGTGTGTGTTGTGTTGTGTGTTGTATTATGTGTGTTGTGTTGTGTGTTGTATTATGTGTGTTGTGAGTTGTGTTATGTGTGAGTTGTCTTATGTATGTGTTGTATGTGTGTTTTGTGTTTGTTGTGTGCAGTATGTGTGTTGTGTTATATGTTTTGTTTGTGTTGTGTGTTGTGTGTAGTGTGTGTTGTTTTATATGTCTGTTGTGTGTGTTGTTTTGGATGTGTGTGTACGTGTGTGTTGTACATGCTGTGTGTAGTGTGTTAGTGCATGTACTGTGTGTTGTGTGTTGTGTTGTGAGCGTTGTGTGTTGTGTATGGTGTGTGCTGTGTGTAGTGTGTGTTGTGCATTTTTTGTGTGTTGTTTGTGTGTACTTGTGTTCGTTGTCTGTTGTGTTTAGTATGTGCATTGTTATGTGTGTTTTGTTTGCTGTGTGTTGTGTTGTGTTGTGTGTAGTATGTGTGTTGTGTTGTTGTGTGTGATGTGTTGTGTTGTGTTGCATTGTATGTATTGTGTGTGTTCTGCCTAGTGTGTGTATTGTGTATTGTATGTGTCATGTTGTGCTGTTATGTTGCATGTGCTGTATGTTTTGTGTTGTGTGTGTTGTGTGTTTTGTGTTTGTTGGCTGTTGTGTGTAGTATGTGCATTGTGTTATGTGTGTTTTGTTTGTGTTGTGTGTAGTGTGTGTGTTGTGTGTGTTTTGTATGTGTGTATGTGTGTGTTGTGTGTATTTATTTTGTGTTGTGTTGTATGTATTGTATTTGTGTGTTGTTTGTGTTGTATTGTGTGTTGTGCATAGTATGTGTTGTATATTGTGTGTGTTGTTTTATGTGTGTTTTGTGTTTGTTGTGTGCAGTATTGCACTGTTATGTGTTTTGTTTGTGTTGTGCATAGTGTGTGTTGTGTGTAGTATTCTATGTGTGCATGTTGTATGTGTTGTGTATGCATTGTGTGTATTGTTTTGTATGTGTGTATGTGTGTTGTATTGTTTTGTGTGTGTTGTATTTTGTTGTGTGTGTTGTGTTGTATTTATTGAGTGTGTTGTGTTGTATGTTTTGCACTTGTGTTGTATGTGTTGTGTTGTGTGTATTGTGTGTGTTGTGTTGTGTGTATTGTATTTGTGTGTTGTTTGTGTTGTGTTGTGAGTATTGTGTGTTGTTTTATGTGTGTTTTGTGTAGTATGTGTGTTGTGTGTTGTTTTACGTGTGTGTTGTGTGTGTTTTGTATGTGTATGTAGTATGTGCTGTGTTGTGTGTATATATGTTATTGTGTGTTATATGTGTGTGCTGTGTGTATTATGTGTTATGTGTGTTTATTGTGTGTGTAGTGTGTTGTGTTTTGTGTGTGTTGGATGTGTGTGTTGTGTGTTGTAGTGTTGTATGTGTGTTGTGTGTGTTGTATGTAGTGTGTGCTGTATGTGTATGCAGTGTGTGTTGTTCATAGTGTGTTGTGTTGTATGTGTTGTGTGTGCTGTATAGTGTGTGTTGTGTGTTTTGTGTATGCTTTGGATGTGTGTGTGTTGTGTGTTGTGTGTGCTGTGTGTAGTGTGTGCTGTACGCAGTGTGTGTTGTGTATGTTTTGGATGTGTGTTCTGTGTGCTGTGTGTAGTGTGTGCTGTGTGCAGCATGTGTTGTGTATGTTTTGGATGTGTATGTTCTGTGTGTTGTTTGTGCTGTGCGTAGTGTGTGCTGTATGCAGCGTGTGTTGTGTATGTTTTGGATGTGTGT
>PVJX010032436.1:0-20474 GCA_004027295.1 Dolichotis patagonum
AATGGTATTGCTCTATTCAATATTCTGTTTTGATAAGTTCTATAATATTCTGTATTTCCTTCGATTTTGCTATACCTGATTGAAAGAACAACTATTGTGAAGATAACAAGATATACTTGGTACCTATTACTGCTATCCTGGTAACCTGCTGTGAATTTCTGTACCAATTTCACTACACTGTCTGAATTGACGTTATTCCATTCTGTTCTGTCGTATTTTACTACCTTCAAATTAATAAAAAAAAAAAAAGTGAAAAAAGTCACTTAGGAGTTAAAATCTGAATCTTTGCAGTTCAGATTCAGAGTGGCTTATCTGATGAAGTACCTTATTTTGCCTATAGCTATACCTATGTGTCTATGGCTTTTATCCCCTAAAAGTGAAATAGTAACCATCCAAGAAAATTATTTGTGACTTAATCCATAAATACAGATCAAAAGTCTTGCTTTTCTTTACATAATAAAATTTAGCTTTTAAAAGTTTAAAGTTTGAAAACCTTTTAAAAGAGTCAGTACTTTTAAAAACTTTTAGTCAATAAAATTATGACTCAGTTTTAGAAAATGATGAGAACCAGTCTAAGTAGACAAATTTGTGGCTCAGTGCACCAATTATCAGTTTAAGTGCCTCTCTGAGGAGACTATAAAAAACCTTGTCTTTTCAGGGAAGAACGCAAACCAAGAAAAACACAGCCAGCCTAGTGGGCAAGAATGCTTCCCTTGCTGAGCTGCACACAGAAGCAGATTTTTACCCAAAAAAACAAGAACCTTTGGAAAATCCTCCAAAAAGCCATTGAACTTTTGCCAAGAAATGTCCCTTCACACTCTGGAATAAACAAGAGCATCTGGCCCGGCTCTGTGTGAGCTGTCACCTTTACTCTGCCTGTTCATAGACTTTCTGGAAAAGAAAGCAAAACTTCCATCTGGTCACAGCAGCAAAGAAAGAAGAACACACTGCAGACAGAGTTCAGCAAGACTGTAGCCTGAGGGGGAAGCACAGCACTGGATTCTCCTCAGAGAGAGCCCCAGCCTGACACCGGCCCATGGAGTACGCAAGCACTTTTGAGGGTTACAGCAACTGCTGCTTAGGCTCAGAATATACAAGTTCACAAAGGTTTAACAGCTTGATTTTTTATTTCATTTTTTTCATAGTAGGAGTAAGAAGAAGACATTTGAAAAGTTCTGGAAAGTTCAGATAAAGAGAAGGTTTATGGCTTTAAGTCACTGAAGCTTTAATTGTTTTTAAATGAAATGCCAGCAAACAAATAAATAAAATAAGCACAGAGGAGAAAGGAAGGTTGCTTCATCCCAGAGATACAGTGAGTTTAACCTTAAGAGTATGTACTGTACTTCTGAGGTGCGGGTTATAAAAATATTCAAGAGTTGATATTTTTAAAAATGGCTTTTGAGGATAGCATTAGAATTGTCTGTCTGGAAGGATAGAATTGTCACTTGGAGCTACGCGCTGGCTCCCACAAAAGCCTAGCCATGTTTCTTAGAACATTTATGTGTTAGAGACTATTGTTTTGTTTTGCTTCCATTCACTTCTTTGTTCCAGGAAGTCTTAATTTTAGGGATTTTGGGCTTCCTAATATTTTATTCAACGTTTGAATGTGTGTGTGTTTGTATGTGTATGTGTGTTTTCAGTTTTCTGCAGGAAGAATCCAAACTAATATGAGACAACACAAAGTTTAAAAAATACTACTTTATTTTCAATCATTTCTTTTCTAAAGCAGAAATAAACATTTTATTTATTTGTTTATTTATTTATTTATTTATTTATATAAGAAAAGTATCTCTGTGAGCTTTAATAAAGTCTTTATGATGAAAAAATATGACTATGAGAGGAAAGAGGTCAGCAGTGTTAATATCCTGGCCTTAATGAGCTCATCAAAAGGAAACACTTAAGCTAATCTCAAAGCTGGTGGGTAGTGAATTTCAGGAAGTGGTAAATTACAGTTCATCTTTTCTGATATATTCAATGGAGACAAGCTCAGATGCCCTGAGTTTGTGTCATAGTTTCATTTTTCCCATTATAATCTCTTCACAAAGGCATGAAAGTAGCACCGAACAGAAGTAGAGAAACAGAAAAACAGAAGTAGAGAATTATTTTCTTTCTTTAAATATCCAGGAGCCATTCCTGTTAGTGGCTTAAAATATTAAGAAAATAATATTAAAAATATTTTAAAATTATTAATAATTTTTAATAAATAATATTAAATATAAATTTAATAAATAATATTTAAAAATTAAGAATATAATATCTTGAACAAGGCATCAAGAGACCTGTTTTATTTTACTGACACATTAACTGGATATATAATCTTGGACATGTGACTTAGCCTTTTATTTGTCACCTAACATTTGAAGGGGTGAATTATTTTAAAGTTTTTTTTGTGTAGCTTTTGTTATGATTTAATAATAATAATTGTGTTATATAAATTATATTTTACAGATATCAAAACCCTGTGTATTCAGCCATGAACTAGAAACTTGCAGATGCTTTTATAAAATGAGTATGATAATTTTTTTTTAGAAAACAGGAATCAAGCCCAGGGCCTCATTCATGCTAGGCATGTATTGCAACACTGAGTTGTACCCCCGCCCTAATGAATGTGCGTGTGTGTGTGTGTGTGTGTGTGTGAGAGAGAGAGAGAGAGAGAGGCAGAGACAGAGAGTTTTGGACAAGTACTAAGAGTGAAAAACAGAAGTAGAAACAATCTTCCCTCTTATCTTTGCAGCTCATCCCCTCACATTCTGTTCTTTTTTGACTCTCTGAAACTTGATTTTGACATTGTTATAATAATAATAATTACACAAAGCTGCTTGCTTGCACAAACATGTGCAGGTTTATTTGCCCACTATTTTTTTTTTTTATTTTAAAGAGAATAAAGTCCAACAAACAGAATAAAGTAAACCAGAACAGAGCAATGCAAGTGATACAGGACTTCAAAACAAGATAATGGGAAATCAACAATAGCTACCATAATACGTCCCATTTTCTTTAAAATAGCTGCCCATACCATCAGACACAGGAAAATCAAACAGGACAAGACAGAATAAAACCAAACCTAACAAAACTTTGAAAATAATATTAGAATTCAAAAAAAGATAATAGGAAATTAACAGCAGTTACCATCCTCCCTTTTTAGATGTTTCATACCCTATCAGTTTCATAATACCTACTGTACATTTTGGATACCACTGACTCCTTCAATTTTTTACACTAGGTGATAACACAAAGCTCACCCATATGAATCTGAGCCATTTCACCTGTGAGCATGATCTCAATTTGTATCCATTTACCTACAAGGGCCTCAAGATTATCCTTCTTTATAGCTGAGTAGCTTTCCGTTGCATGAAAATACTGTATCTTTCTTATCTATTCTGCATTTGATGGGCAAGTTATCCCTGCTTTTTTCTGGTTTCTGGTCACATGGAACAATTGTTTTCTCTCCTTTCACTCTCAGTCTATGAATTTCCTTTTGAGTTAAATGTGTTCCTTATACATAGCAGATTGATGGATCTTGTTTCTTGATCCACTCTCCCTGTGTTTCTTTTTATTGGTGAATTGAGGCCATCTATGCTAGTGGTTACAACTGGCATGCACTGGTTCATCTCTGCCATGCTATTCTCCTACTGTTGGCTCTCCACTTTTCCCCTTTATTCAGTTGTCTGTCCTGTTTGGCAGTTCTTCTCTGCTGCTGTTCCTGGAACCTTGATCGTCTTTATCTCTTTCTAGAATATTCTTCAGGGCTTTCTGTAGGCTTGGGTTTCTGTTCATGAATTTGTTCAGTTCTTTATCATGGAAGTATCTTACTTTTCCATTAATTTTGAAATATAGTTTTCAGGGTACGTTAATCCAGGTTGGAAGTCTTTTTCTTTCTGGATTTGAAACACTTCACTCCAAGCTCTTCGTGGTTTGATGATTTGTGTTGAGAAGTCTACTGTGATTCTGATGGGATTTTCTTTATAGGTGATTTGCTTCTTTTCTAGAGAAAAGCTGTTAGAACAGCTTTTAATATTTGTTTTTTGCTAAATTTCTGGGATCTTGACTTAAAATGCCTGGCTATAGACTTAATTAGTTATGGCTGGTTGGAGTCCTAATAATGTCTCGATTATCTGGATGTCAAGTCCTTTTACATATTTGGGAAATTTTCTGCTCTTACTTCTATAAATAGTCTTTTTATGTCATTTTGTTGGATCCTGCTTTTTCACTAACACTTTTTGAACTTAAATTATTTTTGTTTGTGTTGTCTTGCAGCCATTGGATTGTTCTTTCCTGGTTCCTTACTATTCTTAAGAGATCTTTCCTATCATGATCAGTAGCTGCAATCTTATTTTCAAGGTCTGAAAGTCTATCTTCAGTCTCTTTCAAGTGGTTTTGCCAGTTTTTGATGCAGTTTTTAATTTCCTGATTATGTTTTGGAATCTGTTTCACACATTTTAATTCCTTCTTATATTCATCATTCAAAGTTTCCATCATTTTCCTGTGCTCTTCTTTTTTAATCTATGTCATCTTTAGATATGCTCTGAAATTCTTTCACTATGTTTGTGATTTCTTCTTTTAACTGAGATATTATTCCTGGTCTGATTTCTTTTATAACCTCATGAAGTTGTTTCTTTACTTCAGTTGCTATCCTTTGAGAGAGTTCCAGTGTGTGACTTCCATTTCTTTCCATGTCTATATCTCACAGACTTGTTCTGTGTGTGTTGGAGTTCTGAGATTGCCTTTTGCTTCTTCATCTTGACATTTTCCTGCATTCCTCCCAACAAACCAGTTGTGGGGTCCTAGGCACTTTCCATGTTGGCTTCCCCTCCACAGTGTAGGGGAATGGGCCAGGCACCTGAGTTTCTCTGCACCCAGGTTCCGAGGGAGGCAGCAACAAATGGAGCAGACTTCTCCAGACTTGTGTGACTACGCTGAGGCATTCCCAATGGTCATGGGTGTGTGGGTGGTGAGATAACTTCTCACAGCCTGTGTTGTTATCCTGGGACACCTATGATGGTGGCAGGGGAACAGGGGCATTTTTGTCTGATTCTCCCACCCCACCCTGGCTGCCCAAGGTAAACAAGAGTCTCCAATGGTAGCCTTTGGGTGCACAGGATGTATTTGGCTGTTTCTCCCTTCCTGCACTAGTCCCTGAGGTAAGAAAGCTTCCCAGTAGTGGAAAGCTTGCAGGGGCAGGACTGCTTGCATTTCTCTGCCCACACTGGCTGCCTGCCAGAGGCTTGTTCACTATTCTTCCTTTCTTTGGGGGTCGTTTTCCTTATTCATTTTAGTATTCATTAAGTGAATACTATCTTTTAGTATTCATTAAGTGAAGTTCTTGCTGCAGTGAATAACATACTTTTTTGTGTATAAATGTCTTTATTTCAACTCTCTCTTTTTGAAATCTCCAGTTTGTAGATCTTAATGAATTTTGCCTTTAGTTTTATACAACCCAAATAAAGATGCAGAACATTTCTGTCATTCTAGAAAACCCCCTCTCTGTGCTCTTCCAGTCCTCTAGGGATAAGCTCCATTCTGACTTCTAGCACCTTAATTTTCATAGTTCTGAAATTTATGAAAATTCAATTATACAGTGTGTCCACCCTTGTCTTTCAATAAACATTTTCCTGTGGGAATTAATGTATGCATTTCAGTTTAATATTTTATTGCTGTTCTTGCCATGGAATCATCTGTCACATCAACACATCACACTTTTTACTCATTCTGCTACAAGGATTATTTTAGCAGTTTTCAGCTTTGTTCTAAGAGCATTGTTGTACAAGTGCTTTTGTTAATATTTGCACTTATCTATCCTACCTATATACACACAAGTAAAAATGTTTTGTCACAAGATGTACCCATGGAACATTTTGAGTAGATTCCAGAAACTGGTTTCCACATATTTCTACAAATTTTTAATGGCACAGAAAATGTAATGGTCGACAGCCTCACTATAATATAGTGTGCTTTGATCAACCCTGCTAATTTCAGCTATTCTAATGGATGAATATTTGTATTTCATTGTGAACTTCATGTGCATATCTCTGAGGGCTTTTTTCATATTCTTATTGTCTATCAGAGTACCCTCCCTTTTGGAAATGGCTGTCCAAGTGTTTTGTCCATTAAAATTTGAATTTTTGATATCTTTATTGATGATCTTTATACATTGTCAATACATCCTTGTTGTATATTTCATGTAGTTCTGGCCAATGTGTGACTTTATTATTATCATTTTACCAGTGCCTTTGAGTTAACTTGACATTTATTTTGCAATGCACCAATTCTCTCTTTAGTGCTTTGAACATTCTATTTAAATTGTCATTTAGGAATTCTTGTTACAATTATATTATTATTCAACTTTAGATTTTTTTCATTTTCTAAAGTATTTTGTTTTTATTTTACTGTTGTGTGTTCAATTTTTTGCTTATATTTTATTAATTTAATTTTTAATATATAGTTACTTTAATATATAGTTACTTTTATCATTTTATCTATATATTTTAATGTATAGTTACATTTGATCATTTTAATAAATTTTGATTACCCAAATCTATGAGTATATTTTCTATTGATGTTTATATTAAATATGAACTTGGAGATCCTAATTTGAAGATACTTTTTTCTAGAAAGGATCTGAATTTGTATTTCCCAGCATCCAACAGTCTTCTTAATCAGAGATCATATCAGCTCATTTTAGTTTTTTAGTTTAGTAGGGCAGTTTTAATATCAATTTCCCAACTTTCTGCTGGTATTCATATCTGTTAACATACAATTGTATGTTTGAAGTGTATATCCAATTCACTGTTATGTGCTCAATTATATAGTGGGTGTTATTTTGCTGCTAAAGTAGATATGTAGAAATTTTTACTTTTATTAGCCTATCAGTACCTTAAAAGTTCTGCTTTGATCTAAGATCAACTTTATTTGCAGCAAGAAATCTATTTAGAATATATATATATATATATATATATATATATGTGTGTGTGTGTGTGTGTGTGTGTGTGTGTGTGTGTGTGTATCACAACAGAATACTGGAATATCAAATCTAGAACTTCTTATAATATCTTCTAAATTCTTGATGAGTCTTATTTTGTATATCTAGGGATTTATGAGTGAAGTGAAATTTGGTATACAATAGTTTCCATTTATCTAAACATAGTGCCTAGGGATTCCAAATGCAAATATCTAAGAAACAATGAATATATTGACCCTATTAGTTTGACCTTGAAGGAATATCTTGACACAATGAATATATGCACTCTGCCAGTTTGACCTGGAAAGAATATCTTGAAAGCAAGGTCAAAACTTGCTCTAAAAGAAAAAAGTTACAGTCTCCAACTGAAATTGATGAAATAAAAGCATTCATAGCCAATGAATATGTGTGGATGGATAAAATCTAAATTCTAACATGTCAATTGTATGCATTTTCCCCCAAGTTACATAGACAGCAGCTCTTGGTACAGTTTTATAGGCAGTCACATACACACACACACACACACACACACACACACACACACACACGAAGCTTTGAAGAATTTAGATGCTTACTTGTGGTAATAACCTCTCATGTAGTCTGGTTATATGGACAACACCAGTTTCCAAAGCAGATGATTAGATTCAAGAAAGGAATTAACTAACATAGATGGAATGCAGTATGTCTTGAAAAGTTACAAAGATTAAAATGAAAGTTTTATCTTTCAAAAATGAAAGAATCCATTTCCAAAGTGTATGCATATTGCTAGATATAAAGCAAACAATAAAAGCACTGACTCACACCAAAAGAAACATGAAGCTAGTGCAACAGACTGAGCTTCTGAGTGCTACGACAATTGTGGTAGACTCTCTTAAAAAAGGAGTATTGGCATTTACCACATAACCAATGGAGAATAGTTGCTGCATATTGGTTTCTGTATTAAACATTGGAAGGAAATCTTAATGTACAAAATAAAAAGTGATGTGTATTTATTTTAACAAGAATTCTAACCAAAAATTGTAAAATGGGGTCTCTTGTAAAACTGAGAAAATTGATACATTGACCTGTAGATGCTAGAAGGCTCATTCAGGGCTCATTCAGGAGATCGTGATATAACCAACCCTTGCTAATGCTTAGATTTTGAGTTTTAAGATTTTTATTTTGAGTAATTTTTAATTTACAGACCATTTTCAAGAATGTTACCAAGAAATTCCATATATATTTCATATAGAGACACAAATCTTGAACATTTTGTCACATTTGCTTTCCATTCTGTTACATATACATACATATACAATAAATATATTTTAAGTATGTATTTATTTAATTTACATTCCTATGTTTCTACATATTTGATATTTTTTTACACTCTAACACTTCAATGAATATTTACCATGGAAAAGCTTATTTTGTTACATAACCACAAAAATTTATCAATATAAGGTCATTTTACAATAATAAAATATCTTTGTCTAAACTGCAACATATTATAATTCATCTTTGATTCATATACATCACTTGTAGTGGTTAGAATTCTAGCTTCTTTTGTTGTATTTCTATTTATTTTCCTTCATAATGGAACAAATTCTCAGCCTTTAAAAAAAAACTTAATCATCAGATTCTTAATCTTTGGTTTTCAGGATTGGGATTTTTGAAGAACACAGGCTAGATTTTTGATAGAATATCTCTAAATGTAGAACTGTGCAATATCTTCTCATGTTAGATTATTAAATTATCCATCCTTGTCAGGATTACTACATCAATGATTAGTGGGTTCTTTTCAAGGATTTATTTCCCAAAATCATTCAATATGCTTGTGACTGATGAAGTGCAGATTTTTATCATTTTATACAGTTTATTTCTATTTTGTTTATTTTTATTTTGACTTTATATTTAGGCCTTCTGTTGAATAATTTAGGTATATGCAGGCTATTGTTTTTCACTTTAATTTTAAATCCTGAGTTTTGTTGAATACCTTGCTATTAGTTTGATCACTGATTTGCCAGCATTTTCCAAGCATAATGTCATCTCAACTGAAATAGTTTTATTTTCAATTCTTCTATCTCTTATTTTTTCCTTTTTAGATTTTTCTGACTAGAATCTCCATTTGAAAAGTTACTAAAACACATATAGTTGACATTCTTGACATTTTTCTGACCATTACTAATGCCTCCACCATTTCTTCCTATTACCTGATGGTCTTTAGTTTTGATCATGGTGAAGAAATATCTTATTTTCTCAAAAGTTTTTCTTTCAAATCATTCTTTTTATCAGTGCATTGCAGCACATAGTGATGGGAGCTACTGCACACGCACAGCACTCCTTGATTTCTTCTCATCCCTTTCTTTACCCTTCATCCCCATCTCTCAGTTCCCTCTCTTTTGCAAAAGATCTATCTCCATATTTCCTATCTTTTATTTTTCTGTTTTCTGTTATTTTGCTCCTTTTTAGTTTTTTATTTCTTATTTAAGACAAACCATTCAGTGTTTAAGCTCATGTATTTGATATATTTCACTTATCATCATAGTCTCACGGTGCATTCATTTTACTACAAATAACCCAAGTTTCTGTATGAATAGTACCCACCTATAAATAACCTACTGTATATGAAAAGTATCATGTTTTCTTTACCCAGTCACTTGTTGCTGGGCATATAGGATGCTCCAAGATCTAGCTATTATGAATGGTGTTACTGTAAACATGGATGTGCATGTATCACTGTAATATGATGTATTTAAATTTTTTCAGAGGATTCCTAGAAGTAGAATAATATTGTCAAATGCAATTCCTATTTTTAGATTTTTGAGGGATCACCATACTGATTTCAATAACAAGTGCATTAGTTTCCATCCCTACCAACAATATAAGAGGGATAATTTTGCTAGCAGCCTAGGTGGCATTTTTTATTCGATTTCCTGATGACAGTCTTTCTTTCTCCAGTAAGACAGATTCTCACAGTTGTTTTAATTTGCATTTCTCTAATGGCCAGAGATGTTGAATCATTTTTATGTATTTATTGACCATTTGGACTTTTTCTGAGAAATGTTTATATAATGTTTAGTTGGTCATTTTTGACTGAATCTTTTATTTTGGGTGATCTATTATTTTTCAGTTCTTTATATAGTCTAGATGTTAGTTCTTTGCTCAAGGAATAGCTGGAAATAGTTTTTTTTATCATTATATGAGTGGTTTCTTGACACTATTGGTTATTTCCTTTGCTGCATAGAAGCCTTTTAATTTGATGTGGTCCCAATTGTTGCTCTTTGAGATTATTTTTTGTACAATTAAGGTGTAGTTCAGAAAGTCTTTGCCTATGCCTTTCTCTTCAAAAATTTTTAATAAAAATTAGGGCTAAATTTTTCTGTAGTGTTTTCATTTTCTGAGGAGATTATCACATAGTTGTTCTCATGATGGAGAATTTATGCTAACAGAGTTTTGTAATATTAACTAATTCCTGCATAAGTGATACAAACTCCATTTAGTCATGTTTTATTGTTTTCTTCCTGTGATTTTGGAGTCTATTCACTATAGCTGTGTGTTTGTTCTTTATCAACACAAGCAATATTTAAGTTGCTTTAAAATACTTTTCCATCACTTTTTCTGGTAGACATTGTGGAATTAACATATCAATTACTTCATATACCATTTTTTTGCAGTAAAAATACTTAGAAAGTATTTTCTTTACGGTTTGCAAGAATACATTATGCCTATCTAACTGAAAATTTGTTTCATTTGACCAATATTCCCTCCATCTCTGGCTTCCAGCCTCTGGTAACCACCATTACTCTCTGCTTTTGTGAGTTTTTAAATTCCACAGCTGGTTGGGGATTTAGCTCAGTGGCCTAAGTGCCTGCCTGGCAAGCGTGAGGTCCTGAGTTTGATCCCCGGTACCAAAAAAAAAAATTTTTTTTTCTTCTAAATTCCACGCCTGAGTGACATCATGCAGTATTGGCCTTTCTCTTCTTGGCTTATTTCATCTAACATAATGCTTTCCGGATTCAAGTGTTTTGCTGCACATGATAGGACTCCCTTCATTTTAAAAAACTGAATCATATTCTTTTGTGTATATACTACATAGCTTTTATTTTTTTCTTTTCCTCTCTTCTCTTCTCTTCTCTTCTCTTCTCTTCTCTTCTCTTCTCTTCTCTTCTCTTTTCTTTCTCTTCTCTTCTCTTCTCTTCTCTTCTCTTCTCTTCTCTTCTCTTCTCCTCTCCTCTCCTCTCCTCTCCTCTCCTCTCCTCTCCTCTCCTCTCCTCTTCTCTTCTCTTCTCTTCTCTTCTCTTCTCTTCTTCTCTTCTTCCTCTTCTCATCTCTTTTTTTCTTATTTTAATTCACAAGCCAGGCCTCCTGTATGCTAGGCAAGCACTCTACCTCTAAATCATATTCTCAGGCCTTTGCTTTTTATACTTTATTTTGACTCAGAATCTTACTATACTTTCTTTATCCATTCATACAAAATGCCCAACAGGTTAAGAAATAATATTAAACAGTTTATTTTTTAAATCTTTTCAGTGTATATTCAATCAGTTTATTAATCTAAAAATGTGGACTCACAAATTGAGTAGGAAAGTAAGGCTTTCATATTTAAAAATGGATTAAGAAAATGAGCAAAAAAATCAAGTAATGGAATAAAATGTTCAATGAAAGCATTTAAAAATTTATCATATGATTATCAAATATAAAATTCATAGCTTTGAAATGTGTATATGTACTGTAAACATGCACTAACCGAAGTCAAAAAGTTAACATCCTTTACTTGGAACACTATGAAATTTTCCTGTAGCTGGTATTATCTACTGGTCTTAGTTCCTCAGTTCTTAGAATGAACATTCTCTATCTCTGGATGATTTTGTCTGAGCACTGTTTAAAGTCTTTCACTGCCCTCTCCCCTTTTGCATGAAGTAGCTCAGTCTCATCTTTGACCCCACAAACTTATAACAACAGACAAACCTTTCAGCGGGAACTGCATTGAAATCTGTGGTTTATTCTCTACTTACAAGTAATACAAAAGTGTCTGATACCTCTTAACGATGAAGGGTCACATATGGTTTTATTTGCATTTCTTTTTTTTAAATTTTTAAAAAAATTTTATTTAAAAAGAAAAAAAGCAAAACAGAGAAAAGGGTAGAAATAATACAGAATTTCAAAAAAAATTAAGAAATCACTACTTGATAAATTACATATTGTCTTCTTAGAAATAGTTGTTCATGTTACAAAATTAAGGCATACAAAGTGAACAAACAGTGAGGCTGTAAACAGTTCTGTTCAACAATCCAACAAAAACTTGGTAATATGGTTGTCAATCACACACTCTTAAACATACAGGCTGTTATATCCTTTAGCGCATTTTCTTTTCCTCCTTTTGCTTTTTAAGTACATTATCTGTTTAGTTATATCATGTTTCAGCTTGCTCAGTACCTTATTGATGTGTTTTGTTGTTGTTATTTCCTTTTTAATCACCTTTTATAATTCTGTTGTTTTGTTTTTGAGTTTCTCCTCATCCATGTCACATGGATCAGCTTTGATGAAGTTGGGAGTTTTTGGAGGTATTTTGTTACCTTGTTTTCTCATGTTCTATTGTTTTATTTTTATTTAATTTTCATTAACTTGGAGGTAGTATATACAACAAAACAGGATGGAATAAAGCCAATTGAGACAGTATAGTGAAATTGGCACAGAACATCACAGCAGGTCACCAGGACAACAATAATAGGCACCATTATATATCTCGTTATCTTCAAAATAGTTGTTCTTCTATTAGGTACAGCAAAATCAAAAGAAATACACAACATTATAGAACACATCAAAACAGAATATTGAATAGAGCAACACCATTAATCAGGACAAAGCAAAATGGCGATAAAAATATCTGCCTTCAGAGATAGTAGAAGGAAACTCCCCCTACTTGCTGTACCACATATGGTCACCTCCCAACATATACCCAGATCCCTGGATCCCTATTGTTAGTGGGGGGGGGGATATGGTATTTTTGATTGCCTGGTAGGCAGCAGGCTGGTTACTGGTTGGCTCAGCACCCTAAGTTCCAACATGGCACGGATCTCAGGAAATGCTGTTACTTCTTGTTTCCTCGCCCTGGGGTGGCCATGGCTTGCCAGACCACAGTCACTTACCATGGTGGCCTGCATTTCTTTTGATACATGATTTTTAAAAAAAATTTTGTTACATGTAGCGAGATTCAAGTTCAGAATGGCACCATTATCCTCTAGGCTTTTAAACAACTCCATTCAGACATCCAAAGATAGAGTCTTTTTAATGCACATAAAATCTGTTTATAATTTACTATGTAATTTCTATACCTTATTTAATATAGTTTTAAAGATTCCTATTCATGATAAATGCAATGAAAATATAAAGCAGATCTTCAAATCGATCAAAAAAGTACTGTTCTATGCTCTGCCTTTTATTCAAGGATATATTTATATATCATTTTTTTGTCTTTTAATTTGTCACTTCCATGAATTCTAAAAAGATTACCTATGTCATAGTTTTTCATCACTGCATTTAAACACATTGGAAGAAAACCCACTGGGTACAATTTAAACTTTTAATAGGAAATCCTGCATATTTATTTTGACACCTATATATTTAAGATCTCATCAGGCTCTCTGGAAGTCAGTCATGCTGTAAATAATTATTGTTGGTGTTTGGGATTTAACCTTCAGCAATAAAATTGTATTTAAGTTATAGTTTTGGAGAAAGATACAGTTTTTGCAAATATATCTTTACTGATATTCAACTGGAATTCTAATCGCATTTTACATGTCATGTTGCCACTAACTGTGAAGGATTGAAAATTGTCACAAATGACTGAAATCTCTAGTATGAGGATGTGACATCTGTTTATTTACTCCTTTGAATCTGAGCTGAGTCAGTCATTACAAGGTGACGTGATGTGATTTCTGAGCAAACTCCCAAGAGGTCTGGCAGACTTACTTTTTCTCTGTAAAATGCTGCTTACCTCACATGACGAGTCATAGCTGCTGTCCCCAACCTACTGCTCTGGTAACCTGGACATGCAGATAAAGACGTCCAGTACCCAGCACCTCAGCTGTAGCTTCCTCACGGCAACTTAACAAGAGCTACACCTCTGTCTCATGTCAGATAAAGAATGGTTTTCATTGTGTTTGGTGATGTCTCCATTAATACTGAAATAGAAATTTCATATGATTTGAAAAGAAAATGACTTTCATTACGTTCTCATGTTAAAATGGCTATTTTGCTAATTCTTTAAAAAATGTCTGATAAAGATCAAGGGGAAATTTCTATGTGTATAAGAATGTTGGAGTTTAAGGTGTTTCTGGCATTATTATGACATTTTGAAAACATCATAGTACTCTTCACAAAGTGAGTTAAAAACAATGAGCTTAAAACCAGAATAGGCAAATCCTTTTCAGATGAAAACATAAACTTTTAAAATGCATAACCACCTATTGATACTTTTAGACCCCGTAGATAAAGCTATTTTAATGTGGATATTACATTTTGGTATGGTTATGCAAATCGGAAATAGAGTTGATAAACACCCGTAGGAACTAAGTTGGCACCAAAAGATGAAAATATATGGTATTCCCAATGAATATGGTAAAAAGGTAAGGGTGCAATTTATCACAGTTCTATAAAAGGGGTTAGTATAGATCTAGGGAATCTATATTCATACAGTGGGTGTAGTCCATAGACCAATGTTGGTGAACCCATGGTGTATACATTATTTGTTTTTCTTTTTAAGTTAAAAATGTTCATGTTGATTGATTTTGTCTAAACTAAAACCTCAGTGTGCAGTATTGACACATTGCAACGAATCTGGTTTTGGGTTTGCATTTCGGCCACTCCTCTTCAAAACATTCACCACTACCACCCTAGACTATTGGAAAATCACTTTCCACATGCTTTAATTTCCTTCATCTCATGAAATGAGAAACTGATAGCACAGGGGGATTTTAAACCTTATAGCACCAAGGAACAGTGGATCATCCTGTTACTTCCTCTATTATAATAAAAAAAGGAAATACCTGGAGCAATAGACATTGACTCAGTCTTACTCCTGACTGTAATGTAAAGAGGGTGACTACTCTCTTGCTTCTCGTCTCCCTTACAGAAGTATCATTTAGGGTTACCTGAGAGTCACTCTGTCATTTCTGTGTATTATCATTACAGAAGGCCAAGGCTTGATTTTAAAAAATTGTCACATGCTCTCCTAGCTTGGACACAAATGAAGTTCACTGGTTTAAAAACATACCACAGCGCAGAGCAGAGGAGGTGCTGGTGACTGAGTTGGCAGTGATCCACCGACAGGAAGGCCCCCTCTGCAGAGCAGAGACTCTGTGTTCAAGGACAACTTCCACAGGAACAAGGGTGATAGCTTTCTTTTTTAATTTAAGAAGACAGATCATCAAAGTTTTTAGAAATGCTGCTCTGATAAAAATGCATATCTATATCTGTAAAGAAGGTTTATTCTCAACAGCAGTGCTCAATGAGGCAGTACATTATATCCACAAGATTTCTATATACATAAACACAATAAATGTGCTATTTTTATGTTTTATGTTTTGGACCTCGCCACTGCAAATGCTTCATGAAGTTTTGATCATTCAGATTCACCAGACAAACATCCTCCACGTGGGCGGAAGCTGTCTCTTAAATTGATTTTACACAGCCTCTTACTCTTTTCCCACATAATCAATGAAAGATCAATTTAATCAGCAGTAGCAAAGTACCAGCTACTTAAGAAGGAAAGGCTTATGGTTTGTGTGAGTCAGCGTTTAGAGGGCATAGCACAGGTCTGCGAAGGGCTGCTTCCTGATAGCGTCATTCAATGGTACCTGGTGACAGCACAGGTCTGGACAGGAATCAGGAGCCAGTGAGCTATTGTATCATGAGTGAGAAGCAGAGAGGACTGGGAACAGACAAGTTCTGGTGTTCCATACCACTCTCTGATGACCACTATTTTCCAAAGTCACACCGCCCCTGATCTAAGGACCTCTTTCTCATACCCAAGGGAACAACATCCTAAAGTTTCCAACACCAACCTGGGGATCAGACCTTTGATACATGGGCTTTTGGGGGCGTCATTCAACGTCAAAACCAAACAGAGACCACATAGACAGTGTAGTTTTGCCTCTTGCTCCTCTCCTCCCTGCTTTACTGAATTGCAGGATGCCTCAATTATATCTTCACTAACATAAAATACTGCTGCCTAACTACATAACTTTATTCAAAACATTTTCTTACTTATTCTAGGCATGTAATTGACATCAGTTCTAGATGAGACAGCTTGAGCGTATTGATATATCCCTCACAGATGAGAGAGGAATTCATGCTAAGTGAATAAATAATGACCACCACAAATTCTGACCATGTATAGTTGTATCTTAGTTACCTCTGTTAACTGTCCTTTCTTGAAAAACAAAAGAAAAAAACCCCACCAAAATAAGTTATTGGTAAAGGAAAATCAAGTAATTAACATGTAGGTAAGATTATTATTTGCCAAATTATGGTAGCTCATTTGATCGACAGAGTATCAATCGTGTCCGGAGGTGAGGATTAAACACAGAGAAAATACACATGAGGATTTGGAGTTCTGGTTTAAGTAGTTTATTAGCTGTATGGGTCTGTTTGAGGCTGAGAAAAAATTATTATCAAACAAAAAAAGATCGTGAAAGCCAATGTTCCAAGCAAGGCTTGAAAAACAAGCGGTCATACCAGAAGTCTGGTGAAGTTAACTACTCTATAGTCCTAAGTTCTTTCATGAAGGACTAATTGAAAGATCTAATACTCAGAAAAATGAATTTTCAAAAAGGTCCTGAAATAGACAACAAAGTTATTTTCAACTTATCTTCGTGGAAAAGAGACTCCTGGGATATTCTGATCAGTTGTTGTAGTTAGCTGAGCTGCCGCAGGTGATCTCTCTTCTTCATTCCCGGGGCCGGAAGCAATCACTTTCCAAACTTTAGCAAGAAAAGTTGAAGATAGTTAAAAATCTGTGTGAGAATTATATTTGAGTAAAGTTTATTCCTTCTGAAATGTTTGGACAAGCATGACAAAGGTCTTAAACTTAACAACAACAAAAAATTCACGATATCATAAGTGAAGCTATGAAACAATTTCAAAGACCTATGTCATTTATTCATGAACACTCAAGGCTGTATAGTGTTATTTGTTATTAGGTCTACAGACAAAGAAAACATGACAAAATGTATTTTAAGGAGGCAACTTGTTCCAAAGTAAAACTGAGTTTAATAGCCAACACTGTTCTTGTCATCAATGTCAGAAATGTTTTATTCTCCTTCACTGTAGTTGAATGAGTACTGAGACACATCAAGAGGCTTAAAATGAGACCTGAGAACAACAAAGAAACACAGGTTTTGTTGCAAAAGCATTTAACTTAATGAAAGAAAACTTCTGAAAGTCACAACACATTATGCAGAAACTCACTATAAATGTAATCAATGAAAACATAATATTCATTTGAACACAGTTTCCTAAAAATTTAATTATTCAAACTATTAAAAGAATATGGTAGAAATAAAGTCTTAATTGCAACATACTTTATGAAATAATTAATCCTAAGTATAATATCATAGTACATTTACATGATTTCACTTGTACTATGGAGACCCTTCGAGGTGCATATTTAAGAAAGAATAATGTATCTAAACTCTGCTAAATGAAGGTTGGGGTTTTTCCTTTTTTTCCCCCTTAAATTAGGTGTTTCAGCTGAGAAAAATATCACAGTGGAAACTAGAGTTTTTTTCTGCTTATGAAAAAGAGAATGAAAGATATGCTATGACTGGTTGAAAGGAGAAAGCTGGCACGATGGGGGTGGTAGGGATAAAAGACAGCAATGTCAAACAGATTGTCAGGAACCTGTAAGATGGATCCCAATGATCCCACACACTTGTGCAATCCTTTCACAGACTTGTATAATCCTTTCCCTTAGAAGACGGCCTCAGTTTGGGGATCACTTCTGACAGACATACGACACTGAAGTGATGGAATGTCTCTATGGAAAGGCTGTAACTTCCATTTTGAGCGCCCCCCCCTCCTTGTCACCTCATATTCTTTCCCTCACCCACTCTCTTGCAGAAACCAGCTGCCATGTTGTGAATACCCCTGTAGAGAGTACTACATGGCACAGAATCCATGTCCTGGGCATTTTTCTCTAAAAACCTACTAACACAAGAGAGTTTGGAAAGCAGACCCCTTTCTCACTGGGGCATTGAAATGACTATAATTAGCTAATACCTCAATTTTAGCCTCATGAGCAACCCTGCAGTACAGAAACCCAATTTAAGCCATGTTCAGATTCCTAACCTAGAAAAACTATGAGACAATGAAAGTTATTTTTAAGGATTTGTGGGGAAGTTGTTACACAGCAGTTGATAACTAATGTGTAGGCATTTTATTAGGTTTTTGCTTACTGGTATTTGACATGAATTCTCTTGCCCTTTCCTACAGCTACCAAAATTTAAACCAAATAGACACCTCTCATTAATTTCTTGATGGGGAGAGGGTGAAACGTGCATCTAACTGCTCCAGACGAGTGAGACTTTTAAACTGGTCTGGGATACACATTTGTAATTAGTTGTTAAAAATCCCAAAGAGATATTTTTTAGGATATAAAGAAGGACAAGGTAGGTAGCAATGTCATTTTAAAAAGCTCTGAGAAGGAAAATATGGTCTTAACTTGCATAAATCTGCATTTGACCTTTTAAATTCTAAAGTTTAATCAATCCTTTATGGAGGAGCAATTACATTTGCTAAATAAAATAAGTCATTAGGACAGCAGTGCCTTTTTTCCTCCACCTTTTTAAATCTTGTAAACAAAGGTCCTCAAATGTTATAAATCTAAAGGGAAAAATGACCAGTATCATACAGTTTTAAAATACAGTACTCGGGTGATTGTGTTAGGTTAATTAACAGCATACATGTGGAAAAGAATGAAGAAAGGTTTGTTACCATTCTTAAAATAATTTACAAATTAAAAAAATAAAATTTAGGACTTTTGTTTCAAAAATCACCCAAATATCAAACTGGATGTGAGAAAACAATAAAAAGAGAAGAGTTTTACCCATTCTCCCGGGATGACCGGAGGGCAGCAGGGACTCTTCTTGCTGTTGCGTTAAGCAAAAGCAGTGACTGCGTCACAGAAAGAACTCAAGAATTATTTGTTAAATGAGCACAAATGACATTTGCTCAGTTTTACTGGGCAGTTTTCATTTTGATCGTGACTGTTGTTTGGAAGCCAACACTCACAGAAGCAGCAATTGCACACTCTGAAGAGAAGTTCTGGGGAGCCTACATAGCAGGGAATAAGGAAATACTTCTCACTTCAGGCCCAGAGGGCAAGAGAATTTTCTTCTGTTAATTCATAAGGGCTGTGCGATCCTCTCTTCATGCCCTGGGTAGAGCAGGAAGCCACTTTACCCCGTGCACCACTCCCCTTTGCACCTGCCAGCCCCACCTTATACCCCATAAGGGCTTCCAGATCCACGGGCATGCACACTGCAGGTCTCACTGGTCATCCACCTGAGCCTCTGGCCTCTGTGCTTGTTAAACTCCAGGTCATACAACCAGAAGAGATGTGTCTTTGAATTTAAGATTCTCAAACAGGGATATCCCATGCCTGTTACATAAAAAGTCTTTAAGGGGACGTGCTAGGTTGGAGCTGCTCTGAAGCAAAAAGAGTGCAAGATGTTGTTACAGGACAATCTCGATCATTTCAATCATGGCTGAGGTAATTCTACTGGAACATATGGAAGGATGCTAGCTTAACGTGATCTTAAAGCACCTTCCTATTGTGAAGGTGAGGCTTACCTTTGCATTTATTACTTTCAGCTTTTAAGTTAGAAAAACATTGTTTTCCCTACCTCTAACCTGCCCTATACCCAGGATGGTCACCAAGGAAAATGGAATCACAACTCTAAAGGGTAGTTGAGCAGACGGCCAAAGGAGAACATGTGGAAATCAGGGAGGTGCAATGAGAAACAGTTTGGATGAAGAAAATGATGAAAACGCTTCTGAATTTGGCATTGGCGACATCCTTAGCTACAAATCCCACATCTGTAGAGGCTCTACAGAAAGATAGGTCTCCCGGTGTCACAGAAGCCCAGCAAAAAGCATCACTGTCTTGTTAGCAAATGTAGGTATGACTGGGGTTTGGTGACAGCCATCTCATGCTTTGTCCCTGGGATGATGGCCAGGTCTTCTGGAATCCACAATCCACCAGGTCACGTTAAAGACAATCTCCAAAGGACAGATAGGTTGGGGTAAGGCATACCACCGGCTAGGTGCAGGAAGTGAAGCATTAATATGTGCCTAGAGACTGCACATATTCTTTTCCAGAAGGGGAATCAGATCCCTTCTCATCCAGTTTTCTTAAATACCTGCAGAAATGGATGGAAAAACTCAGGTTTTCCTTCACGTTATGGCAGTGTTGAGGCACTGGTGCTAACTGGGACTCAGCAAGTGACTTATTCTCTTGTTCGTGAGTCTGATA
>PVJX010032437.1:0-20768 GCA_004027295.1 Dolichotis patagonum
CCAGATGACCTCTAAAGTCCCTTCCAACTCTAGGCTGGTTCTGTGATTCTAAGTAGAATATGTGGGATTATCACAAAAAATGCAGGAGGCCTTATGAGTGCATCTTTGAAAGCATTGATGCTGCTAATCCTTGCCTACCCCTGCCCTCCCTGCTTCAGTTTCTTTCACCTGTTATGTGTCAGCCTAACACCAACTGATTTCTCACTCTGTAGACCAAAGTTTATGTGATACATATTGTCAATTTATTTTCTTTTGTCTTATTTATTTATTTATTTATTTATTGAGACAGAGTCTTGCTACGAGGTTCAGGGTTCAGGCAGGCCTTACGCTCACTATGCAGTTCAGGCTGGTCTCGAACTCACGGGATATCCCTGCCTCCCTGAGAGCTGGGATTCAGACCTGTGTCACCACGCCCGGCGCCAATTTGTTTCCTACGAGTGATTTTAACCATTTACATTCCCTCGAGCAATTTCATAGGATTTAAACGGAGTTGCAGGTGTCATTAACTGTCAATGGGCGAAGTGGAACTTCCCGCACAGGCTCTGGTCTTCCTTCACGTTTTCCCGCCCACTCTGCACGCCAGCCAAGAGCGCCACGAGCACCTCGCCCACTCTGATTATGGCCCGCCCCTTCCTTACTTCGTAGATATTCTGTCCAATCATAAGTAGCCTTCCTCAGTATGGCCTTATGATTGGTAGACTGAAGTGTCCGTCGCTCTCGAGGGCGGGAGCAGAAAGCTGAAGGACGTGACGAGCGGCCACTGTGAGCAGCGAGTGTGGCCTGCGTGGTGTGCGTGGCGCGCAGGTCTAGAAGCGCTGGACCTTGGAGGTGTGCAAGGGCTGGCGGTGAGAGAGTTTGGCAGACATGGCTCCTACCGCCCAGGCAGCGGAGTCCGAGTATCCTAAAGGCATCCGGGCCGTGCTGCTAGGGCCTCCCGGGGCTGGTAAGGGTACCCAGGTGAGCGTCTTGACCGCGCTTGGCGGCAGAGCCCGCAAAACTCCAAGGTCAGGGCGGACGGAGATCCGGAAGTCCTTGCCTTGTCCAGGAGCAGACGGTGGACTGAGCTTGAGGGGACCCTGGCCAGGGTCTCAAGTCCTAGTAAGGTGTTTTAAGAGAAGGGTCCAAATGGGAGGGCGAAGAGGCCGGGACAGGTAAAGGTTGGGTTGGATTTGAAGACCTGCGATCCAGGCTTGAAGAGTCTTGTTAAGGGATTTCAAGAATTTTAGAGGTTGAATATTTTGGGGCTCTGGATTACAGGCTGAATGTAGGAAGAAGCTTGTTGGCCCAGTTTCCCTGTGAGTTGGGAATGAATTGTCCAGTATCAGGGATATGTTCCAGACACTAGGGGCAGAACTTTCTTGATAATGATTAATGACTGGGGATGGAGGAGCATCTCCTACACGTGGGACAGCGTGAGATCTGGTGTGTGCTGACTAGCTCTGCCAAGAGAAGTGAAGTGTGACCTATTTGAATCACTTAAATCGGGGTGGGAGAAAACCTAAGGTTCTCCCCGTTTTTCTGAAAACAGGAGGTGGATGTGTAGATCTGGTTTGTCACCACTGGAGCCATATAGGTTCTAAATCTGAACCTTTGAGGGGTGACCAAATTAAAAGACTAGGAATGTGTATAGGGCCTCAGCCTCCACTTGGAATCTGAGGTGACTGAACGCTGAACAGCACAAGGTGATTTAAATGATTTTAGATGAGAGATAACTTGAAATTTGAACTTCCTAAGTCAACAGGTAAGAAAACAGCCCTACCGGATATGGCAGCACACACCTATAATCTCAGCACTCTGGAGGCTGAGGCAGGAGGATCGCCATGAGTTCGAGGCCAGCCTGGGCTACATAGTGAGTTTTAAGACCAGCCTGAATTACAGAGCAAGATCGACCCTATCTCAGAAAGAGAGACAGACAGACAGACAGAAAGAAAGAAAAGCCCAGAAAAGGATTGAAGTCTGAAATTGCCTTCTGCCCTAGCAAACTGCAGTTCATGTCTTGGCATCTGGTCCCGTTTGAGATCTGGGACATAATGGGGCCACAGGTCAGGGTTTGGGTTTATGATCTGATTTAGGATTTGGAAGCCCGAAGGTTGGGTTATGAATGTCCCCTTCCTGCCTGGAGGTTAGCATTGCCTCCTAGGCCGTAGGACTTGGGCTCTTGTTCACCATTAGGCTTTAAAGAGAAATTCCTGAAAATCTGGGTTTCTCAGTCAATGGGGACTGTTCTATTTCCTGTCTTCCTAGCACTTGCCAACATGTTACTTGGCACTCGATGGGGTTATTGGAAATGAATGAATGACACAGATTAATGTGAGTGTTGAGGAGAAGGGAGATCTGAAAGACTTTGCTTTCTGCCTCTGTTGCTAGGTCAGGAAGGACCACTTTCCATTGTCTCTGCATAAACTAAGCTGCTTCCTTGGCTCTACCAGTACACTTTACAAAAAGTGATGTTGACATCGCCTCTTTCCTTTTGCTACCACTGTCAGTTATTAGGCAACATGCAGCAAGGATGTTAAGACTTGGCAGATTTTCGGTGTGAGTGACTAAGTGTGAACAGGGTAGCTCATGTGTATTTTTTCCCCTTAGCTTTGATTGAAGTTGATAGGTAGCCGATAGGAAATTCAGTAGCTGTGAAATGGACATTGTGGAGAACCCATCCCTAAGCTAAGACAAGAGCTTTTTAGCTGTATAACTTCTGGTCCTCAGTGTTCCTCACCTGAAAAATGAAAAATTCACAAGAATACTGGGAGATTATGTTCTGTACACATATGAAGCACCCATGCATACCTAGATAACAGCCTGGCAGAATGGGCACTCTAAATATTGTCACCTGTATCTTAGCACATTTTCCCTCTCCCAGTTATGATAATTTTAGTGTGAACAATGATTTATTCAGAAGTCTCAGAATTATGACCTGATTGATGAGGGTGTATGAATGGTAGGAGTTGGTCACAGAAGGCTACATGAAGTGAAAGATGTAATTAGAGCTAGGACTTGAGGAAAGATAAAATTACACATACCATTTGACCTTTGTGTGCTTCCCTTTCCATAGTGAGAACAAAGGAACGCTGGTAATTGAGCTTTTTATGTGGTTGAAAAAAAGTACATGAGTTATAGTTTGCAAAGTGGCGGCCTATTGCAGCATTTAGCCTGTAGACACACCCCACACACCCATACTTTTATTATGAGGAGGTTTCCCCATTCCCCCAGTACTGAGGATTGAACCCAGGGCTTTGGTCATGCTAGGTAAATAATGTACTAAGTACTGCATCCCCTGTCCTTTTTTAAAATTTTATTTTGTGGGAGCCAGGCATGGTGGCACATGCGTTTTTTAAAATTTTATTTTGAGGGAGCCAGGCATGGTGGCACATGTAATCCCAGCTGCCTCAGAAGGCTGAGGCAGGAGGATTGCTGTGAATTCAAGGGCATCCTAGATATATACTGAGTTCAAGGCCAGTCTGAATTACATGGTGAGGCCCTGTCGCAATGAATGAGTGAGTGAATGAATAAGTAAATACATACAGTAATTAATTTTATTTTGAGACTGGGTCATACTGAGTTGCCCAGGCTGACTTCAAACTTGTGATCCTCCTGCCTGCCACCTCCAGAGTAACTAGAATTACTAATATGCACCAACATGACACCTTTATTATGAAAAGTTTTGAATACACAAAAGAAGACAGAATGGTATAATGAACATGACTAACCATCAGCTGAATCGCTTTTTAGTATATTCCCTAAAATATTAACAATTTTAATAGCAGTGTTCACATTTCCAGTTGTCTCACAAATGTGATGATGGTTTTTGGTTTCTTTTTTTATCCTGCAATTTTTTGGAAGAAAGTTGTTTGTTCTGAAAGTATTATCCCTCATTCTTGTAATTTTCAATTATATTCCTTGCAAAGTATTTAGAGTCTTTCCCTGTCCTCTCTTGTTTCCTGTAAGGACTTGGTTTAACCGGTACCCTTCATCAGATTCAGGTTGTTTTTGGCTCAGCTGTCCATAAGGAGGCACTGATTGTCCACTTGTCTGTGGGGTGTCTGTAGTCATTGCTATTCAGTGCATAGGTCCAGTAATTCGTTGTGGGTGACAGATTGGTGGTGTTCCAATTCTGTCATTTCCCTTTCCAGTTCTTAGTGAAATATTTCTATAGAGAGAAACTTCCCCCTCCTCTATTTGCTTATCCAGTAATATGGCTTATCGGGAAAAGGCAAGATAAATGCTTGGTTTGTCAGCTTTCAAAATAATAAATTTTAAAAAATAATAATTTATGGTAGAGTGTTTTCAGTTGTGAAATTTCTCTAAAAATTCAGAGAAATTTCTCCAGTTTCTCTTGAGAAATCAGATCTGGTGGCAGTGGGCCTACATTCCAGTATGACAGTAGTCATTTGCTACTCAGTAGTGGTGGTGTTACTTGGGATGGTCCATGTGCTTTCCCGTCCCCTGCACAGTCTCCTTCACTGCCTATGGCTTACCTTAGACCCAGCGTTCATTTGTATTGTCTACCTGACCCACATTGGCAGATGTTTGCAATCTTCAGTGAATCCCTAACCTAGAATTTGTACCTAGTACCTGCTCAATAATTGTTTTCTTCTGACTACCACATCCTATATTTTGTTTTTTGTTGACATAACTGAAATAATGTTTTCTTTGAAAACGTCCCACTTTAAAATAGCCATGGAAAACTGCCTGCTTTTGTGCCATTTGATATTTTAAAGCATCACAGAATGCTTGGGATTGTTATTTTATCTTGTTTATTATCTTATTACTATTTTATCACTATTATTTATTATGTATTACCTTATTTATTTATTTATTGTCATTTTGAGACAGGGTCTCACTATGCAGTTCAGGCTGGCCTTGGGCTCACTTTGTAGCTCAGGCTAGTCTTGAACTTGCAAGGATCCTCCTGCCTCAGCCTCCTAAGTACTGAGATTATAGTAGTGCACCACCACACCCAGATGGGATTGTTATTTTATTTAAATAAATTTCTGCCTTCTGAAAGTGTGTGTTCCTACAGTGTGGCCAAAACCAAGTCTGTTTGTCTGTCTGTCTGGTTTGTTGGTTTGTTTGTACCTGAAATCAAACTCGGGACTTTGCTTTTGCCAGGCAGTACCACTGAGCTGTATCCCCAGCCCTCTTGGTTTTTTCTACCAGCCATTCCTCATGTTTCCAGTGTGTCCAGCATACACCAGTTCTTTGAGGCCTTATGTACTTAGGCAGTCAGTGGCTAATTTACGAGTTAGGTTTGTCAGTTATATCAGTGCACTGATACCCAGGACTTTGTAACAGTTTTCATACCTTTCTGTCTCTCATAATGAGTATTAAACCCAGGGCTTTATCTGTTTCCCCAGTAAATTTTTCTTCTGTATTTTGCCACAGTTGTCCCCTTTGCTTAGTTATTTGACACACTTCAAACTAAGGACTTTATATGTTTCATCTGATTTAATTTTGCAACCCTAGGAAGTAGTCCTATTGTTATCCACATTTTTTACTGATGGCCCAATAATTGGCCTCAGGGCACAGATAAGTAAGTAGTCTTTAGATGGGATTTAAACTAATGTCTTGTGATTCTTAGGCAGAGTCATTATTTTTATGCCTACAAGAAATACATGCTAGCAGAAGGTGCCATATGAGAAGCGTGAGATGAGTTGAGGTATAATAACACAAGAACCAATTTGTTGAAGGTCTCCTTATACCCATCCAGTGAAGTCAGTGATAACTCCAATAAGTTAATCAGAGCTAAAATCCAGACACAGTTTCTATGATTTTCTTGAAGTTTTAAATCAAAGTATAATATACATAGAAAAGGGTGCAAATAGAACTGTGCTTGAGTTTTTATGATGTGAACACACTTGTGTGGCTTACACCCATTATCAGGATACAGAACATTGCCAGCACTGAATATTCCTGTGGACACTCCCATACAGACAGCCGCTAAAGTTCTGCAGGTTGTTTGTTTTAAGGCCATGGATAACTTAACCTGTGAATTACATCTATAAAATACTGATAAAAATAGTTCTTAGCCCATAGGTTCATTATGTATAATGCATACATAATAAACACTCGGAAAATTGCTTGGCATATTGCAAATGTTCATTTTTCACTGATGTTGCTATGATTCCTCAGAGGAAGAAGTAGCTGGGAAGGTTTTTTGACAAGAGAAAAGGACTCAGAATTTGACTACAGAGCAGGTTAGAGCTGAGACCAGTAGAGGAAAGGGAGAGCATTCTTGTGTAGAGAGGAGCTTGAGCTGAGGTCCTTAAAGAGGCATTTATGTTGTGCTTTTGGGAACCATAGGTCTGAGAAGCTTGTCTGGAATGGTACAGAGGACAGATGTAGGACACTTGTAGAAGTAAATTTCAAGAGTTTGAGACAGAGAAAGCTGATTTTGGCATCACTGAATGCCAGGTTCAGATATTTGACTCAATACTAATACATTAGCGTTTAGAAAGCTTCTGAACACGTGCATTGGGGTTAGGTGGCATGCCCAGCAGTTTTGTTTTGTTTTGTTTTGTTTTGTTTTGTTTTGTTTTATGGGGAGTACCAGGAATCGACCTTAGGACCTCACATTTTCCAGGCAGGTGCTGCACCACTGAGCTAAATACCCGACCCTTCCCAGCACTATTTTAGGTATGTTTCTAGCTGCGTATGCAGGAGCATTTAAAGTAATAGGAAAGACTAGTGGCAGAAAGGCAGTTGTGAGCAAAGAAAGCAGTTGAGTTTGGAGGTCTGATTGTTTCCCTCTGTTTCCTAGTCCCAGTCAACATATATGATCTTATTAGATCTGCACAATATTTCTGAAAGTAGATATTATTTGTAACTATGAATAAAGAAACTGAGGCCTTAGGAAGGTTATGAACATGTTCAAGGTAAAACAGGGAACGCATGGTAGAATCTGGATTCCAACCCAAGGTCTATACCACTGGGAAAACCAGCCTCATGCCACTACCACAGGGCCTTACAGACTGCATCAGAATCCCAAGCAGGGCTGGGGGTGTAGCTCAGCGGTGAGGCATCTGCCTAATGTGCATGAGGCCCAGTGCTGCATCCCCAGCCTTGCTAAAAAACAAACAGAATCCCAGAGCACTGCCTTAGCCCAGCACACTGGGGATCACCTCTACTCCCAGACTGCGATGAGAGGCTCGAGATTTTGAGACCACTCTGGGCAATGTAATGAGACGCTCATTTGAAGGGGAAACAATCACTAGCTGAGAGCTTTTGAGGGTAAGATAGGCCTAGCGTTCGTATTTTAAATAGTACAGATGATTATGATACCAAAGATATTCCTTGACTTGTTATGGGCTGACATCTCGATAAACCCATCTTAAACCATAAATTGAAAATGCATTTAATACATCTAACCTGCCAAGCATAGCTCATCAACACAGCGCTACACACTTGTTCTCCCACATAATTTCATAGCTGAGTAGGAACTGCAGCTCCAGCTTCTACCCAGCATCACAAAGGAGTACTGTATTACATCTGGCTAGCCTGGGGAAAGATCGAAATTCAAAGGACACATCTCTTTAAAACCATTTAAAAATTGTAAGCTGAACTATTACCAGTTAGGGTCCATCTGAACACTGAAGTTTGAGAACCACCAAGCCCAACCATACTGCCTCTGGTGGTTTTAGCCATTCCCATTCACTCCCCCCAAAAAGTCCTCCACCCTCAGCAGGATTCTCATAGATATGACGAACCTATTCCTTGAGCTCAGCAACAGTTTATAGCCAGCAACAGAGTGTGATTGTGCAGCCAGCCACCCATCCAAGCCTAAAAGTTTACTTAAAATGAAGCATGTGATTGGCCCCTGCCCTTTCTAATCAGAATCTGCATGTTAACTCCCAAGTGATTTGGAGTCCAAGGTGCTGCTCTGAAGCATAAGTCCGAAGTGTGATGGAACTATAACCTTTCATCAGGCTTCAGCAGTCTGCAAGTAAAGAGTAATACCAAAAGAAAGACGATAGAAAATCTTATTTTTTGAATGCGAACTATGTGTGATATTTGGTACTTTGTTTCATGTATCCTCTTAAGGGCCCTATGATACGGCCATTATCCTCATTTGAATGATGAGGAAACTAACTCAATGTCATGTAACTGCTAAGCGGCTTAGACAGGATTTAAGCCCATCCATGTTCTTCACACCCTGCCACAGAGGCTTCCACGCAGCCAGCAAGAAGCAGAGGAAGTAGGCTTTCACATGCCACAGCCCTGTTGGTGTGTGATTTTTTGTCCAGCTGTAGGATCCGCTCACCTTGAATGGTGTATGTAAGTCTTACAGTTTGGGAGTGATGAAAATAGAACTGTCAACTCTTCTAACAGTTCTTGTCTGTGGTGTTTCCCATGAACAAATCCATTCTCCACATTGTTCTTTCAAGTTAATTTCAACAACAAGTAGAGAAAGTAGGGGTGTGCCACTGTGCCAGCCTGGTTTTCCATTGCCAGAAAGTCTTGATCTTCGTTGGTATTCAAAGTGCAGAGTTTATGTTGTTAATTTTTTCTTGCAGTAGTATGAATGGAAACCAGAGCCTCACATTCCCAAGCTCTCTACCATCAAGCTATATCCCAGCCCTTTTTATATTTTTGTTTTGGGACAGGATCTTGCTAAGTTGCCCAGGCTGGCCTCAAACTTGTGATCCTCCTGCCTCAGCTTCCCAGGAAGCTGGAATTATAAATATGAACCACCATACCCAACCCAAAGTGTAGTTTTTAATACCTGCCCATCTAGGTTCCATTTCACTAAGAGGTAATTTCTCTGCTTGAAATGAATCAGTTCATGAATCATAAACCAGAATTTCCTCCGTTGAGCCCCATCTATTTACTTTTATTGTGTGCATTTAGGAAAACTCCCAACAAAATGGTTTAAATGGTGATCCAAACCACTTACTTTCTAAAATAGCTGAACCAGAAAAGTAAGTATTGGACTCCTTGAACCAATTCAATTTCCTGTACAATTCTGCATTCTTTTTTGCCATATAAGATCAATGTTGAACTGTCTTAAGATCTCTTTCTGTTCCGATTATGCCTTCTGATTTATAATCCACCAAACTGTGAGCTCTTGGAGAACATAGTCTTATGTTTCCTATTCCTCCATGCCCTTGGCTCCCAGCAGGCTTCTTGGAAGAGGCATGAGCAAATATTTTCTTTCTATATAAATGAACATGGAACAAGAGCCAGCATTATAGTAATAGCTAATGCTCACTGAGGATTCGTGTGTTCCTCATATACGCTACATTCTGTAGAACCTTTTCATTAACCCAGTGATATAGGTATAGTGCCATCTCCATTTATTTAGAGAAAATTTGAAAATTGGAAAGTTAAAATAACTTCACAAATAGTAATTGGGGTGTGTAATATATGTAGTAATTGGTAGGACTGGAGTCTGAAACCCAGGAAGTTGGTGCTTTTATCACCTAAAACTGATAGGTAGGTGCTTATTATTTGTCAAGTGCAATGCTTATACATCTCATCTAAGCCTCACAGTCATCTCTGACATGCAGCCTTTGGCCAGTGTAATGCAGCAGCTTAGTGAGAAGGAAGGGGAGGAACCCAAGGCTTCACCCTGTTCCCAGCTGCCAGGTCCAGTGGCTGCAGCAGGTGATACATCTGTTCTTTTGGCAAATACCCATTCAGTACCTTGTGTGCCAGGCCATGTGCCATGTGCTTTATAGATATGATTTTATTTAAACTTCACAGCAGATTTGTAAAGTGTTGATAATACTGGTTTTTTTTCCTTGTTTATAATAAGGAAACTGAGGTGTCTGTGTCATTAGTGTGGCCGGTGGAAGTAGTGATAATAGCTAATATTTATGATGGCTTCTTGTGTACTAAGTATACTCATGTAAATATAGTGTTTTACATGTATTATCTCACGTAATTTTTTACCATAATCCTATAGTCATTTTACATGAGAATATAACATAAGGTACTTCTATCCCTGTTCCAAGGAAACCAAGAGGCATTTGCCAGAGTTCATGTAACCAGTAAGTGTCAGGACCAGGTTCATACCTGGGCAGTCTGATACAGGGGCCTGCAGTGTTAACTCTTCCTTGGTTTTTGTCTTTCTCCATAGGCACCCAGATTAGCTGAAAACTTCTGTGTCTGCCATTTGGCCACTGGGGACATGCTAAGGGCTATGGTAGCTTCTGGCTCAGAGCTGGGGAAAAAGCTGAAGGCAACTATGGATGCTGGGAAACTGGTAAGATGGATCACACCAGTGAGTGTTGATATTCCCGAGTCTACATTGAAATGTTCAATATGGTAACCACTCGTCTACATGTGCCTATTTAGATTTATTTAAAATTCACTTCTAATCTGTAACTGATACCAGAAGCTCCTTGTTTCTGTTTCAAGCAATTGGCATATTCTGCATTCCTGGAACATAGTAGAAATCTAATGCACAGATAAAGTAATGTGTGCATAAAATAAAATTTAGTTTCTCCACTGCATTAGCTGCTTTTCAAGTATCCCATTAACACAAATACAGATCATCTCATCTCCATTATAAAAAGTTATGTGACATAGCCCTGTGCTAAGAAGGTGTTTCAGAGACTAGGAGATGATATGAGCTTTCACAGTAATAAGTTACTTGGTTTGTTCTGAATTCATGGCGGTTTATTCAGTGTTTTTTAGTTTCTTTTGTGTTGATGCTTTGTAAAATGTGCTACAATTTTAGGGTCAAAAATACAGCTGCCATCCCTAGTCTAACACTCAGGAATATATTCAAGAAAAAACTCAGAAAGTCACAAAATATGTTTTGTGTTTTATGAGTTAGTGTTCTGTGTCTTTAACAAGGTAGATATTTGGCATTTGTAACAAAGTAACCATCCTGCTTGGGAGACTTAGTGATATTTTCTCTTGCTTTTAGACTAATTGGTCTGATTGGACAAATGTATTATCTATTAAATCTTTGATTCATGCCAGAGCTTAATTATTCTGGAACTTGACCTCTGGGAATCACTTTCAGAAGTCATTTTGTATTTGGTCCCCTTTTTATATATGAGAATATTGGTTGGGAAGGTTATAAACTTTGCTTTCATTCCAAAGTTACCTTTTAGGTTTTGAGTTCATATAGCTACACTGAATGGAACCAATCACGTGCTTTTTTCTTTCAAGCTTTCTTTTCATGTTAGTGATGTCTTGAGTCAGGCCAAAAAACAAAGGTATTATTAGATATTTTGGGCTTTGGGTCTTGGGAGGAAAAAAAATGGGATATGACCATAAAACTACTTATCTCCAGCTTTCATTTAATCTCAAAGCTGATACTTTGTCCCCAGGTTCATAGCTGGTCCTGAAAGATAAATGCATTATCTGTCAAGATGAGCAGCCTTTACTATAATATAGGATGGGGAGTCATGTTTCTATACTCAGGACAAAAACTCTCCTTTAAATGCTGGGCAAGATCCTCACTGCCCCCCCCCCATCTTGGGACAGGATCTCACTTTGTAGTTGAGGCTGACCTCAAACTCACTGCCATCCTCATGCCTCAGCCTTCTAAGTTCTGGGATTACAGGCATGCACCACCATGCAAAGCTATCACTGGGCTTTTTAAGAGTTTCTGAGGTTGGTCCTTTGGATTCTTGTTTCTGACTCTTGCCAATTCAGTTAGCTTCTCTGTTGCTTCATGTCCAGAATGGCCCAGATACATAACCAAGTATGTGTCTCAGCCTTGATTCTGTTAGCCTGATCAAAATTACGGAGCAGAATAGTCGTATGCCTTCCTGCATCCTAGTCAATCCCCATTCTGTCTTGGTTTTCCCCAGATCTCTCAGCCTTGTGCCCTTATCTTTCTTTTGCCTTGAAGACAGCTGACTGCTGAGAACCTGTTAGCTGATATTTAGGACTCTAGCTCTAGTGATGAGAGAAGCTTTAGGACCTAAGATATAGAGCTCTTCTGGTGGAATGACAGGCTGTGGAATCCTTCTCTCACGCAGGTTATTAGAATCCAGAAGAATTTAAAGGGAAGAGAATAGGTATATGACAGCTACTGGACAGAAATGGTTATGAATCTGGGTCTTGCAAATGGAACCACTCTGTATTTGCTCATTTATGCTTCTTTGGGATCTAAAAGACGTCAGTGTTGGACATACCCAAAATTTTGACCTTGGAGTTGGGCTAATGTCACCTAGTTAACAGATTTAAACACAGGTTGTTTTGTTCTTAACTTCCAGGTGAGTGATGAAATGGTAGTGGAGCTCATTGAGAAGAATTTGGAGACCCCTTCCTGCAAAAATGGCTTCCTTCTGGATGGCTTCCCTCGGACTGTGAGGCAGGCAGAAATGGTGGGTAGTTTAGTATTTGTATCGCCATTGCATGTAAGCAAGGTCTGGCCTGTTATCTCTTAAATCTTTGAAGGAGATGGGTCTGGTCAAGTTCTGGTAGCTTAGGTGGATCACACACTATTTTTTACAGCTCGATGGCCTCATGAAGAAGAGAAAAGAGAAACTTGATTCTGTGATTGAATTCAGCATCCCAGACTCCTTGCTAATCCGGAGAATCACTGGAAGGTATTTGTCCCTTGAAGGTCCCATCTCTTCATGCTTCCTCTGGGCTATGTCAGACTGTGAGAATTGCTCTTGCATAATCTCAGATGTAAAACTTATTGCAGTTTTAAAATGAATTGATCTTATTTGCTGACATCCACTGAACAAGTGACCTGAGATGCATAGAGAAAGACGAGCAAGGGATTTAAGGTCAGACAGTATCTCAGATAAAAATCTTTGACCCTAGGCACATTTCTTAAACCGTCTAAGGTTGTTCCCTTATTTGTAGAAATAGGCTAGTAGTACTAGGCTTTAAGGAATTGTTGTGCATGTTAGGTAATATAAAATACATAACTCAAGCTTTGATTTAGTAGATGCTTAAGAAATGTTATATTCTTGGGCCGAGGATGTAGCTTAGTGTAGCACCTGCCTGGCAAGCGCAAAGCCCTGGGTGCAATTCACAAAAAAAAAAAAAAAAAAAGTTATATTCCTAATAGGTATATTTCTAGCTTAGTGCCTTTTTTTTCTAAATCTGATTTCAGTTGGAATTGCCACACTTTGCTGTAGGATTTTTATTAGTTATAAAAATAATGCAGCCATCTGCATAAAGTTTGGAAAATTTTGTTCATAGTCCAGCCACTTTGTCACTTTGGGTTGCCTTTTGTTATAACATGTTTGTTTCTCTGTAATAGTCAATATTGAACACAGAAATGCTTCTGCTTCTGAACCAGTTTGTACTGAAAAGCAGCTGCTGCTTTAGGCTGCAGTTTCTCCTATCCTATTTTACCAGTTACTCTGCCATCTGCTTCATGCCTTCCAGAAATATGTTGGATGCTCTCAACTACTAATGGACACTCTATTCTTTCCTTTATTGTGGGTTGTATGACTTTTTTATGACTGTCATTTCTTGATGAAGCCTCAGGAAAGTGATCAGCACACTATCTCATACCACACATCCATGAGCATTATTTTTCATTGTTGTATGACATTTCACAATAGTAGGTAAACAATTCTTTACTTAACTATTCCCTTATTGTTGTACATTTGTGCTTTATGTAGTCACTGTTAAATTGATGCTATGACCATTATAGACCATGTAAATTTGTGTGTTTTGTTTTGCTTTGCTTTGTTTTTGTTGTTTGTTTGTGATATTGGGGATTAAACCCAGGGCCTTTGCACTGAGTTACATCCCAGCCCTTTTTTTATTTTGAGACAGGATCTTGATAATTGCCCAGCCTGGGTTCAAGCTTGCAGTCCTCTTACCTCAGCTTCCCAGAGTGCTGGGATCATGAGCATGTGTGACTATGCCCTCCTCAGTTTCCTAATTTAGTTAGAAAGATGATGTTTTCTAGACTCTCTGTTTCTAATAGGGTTGCACTTTTTTCTATTGTGTCTTTTATCCATACCTTCAAGGGATGAAGCAGACGTGTATATAGCAGAGTGAGTGTAAGAGCTGTTACTCTGGAAGGCTCTATGAAATGCAGTCAGGTCTACTTTATATTAATTTCTTTGCAAATGTTCAAGTTTCGTGTTCCTAGATATTTTGTAGGTTCCTGCAGTACAAGGGCTTTTGTTTCTTTATATCCTCATTGGGCACAGAGTAGGTAAATAAAATTGATGTAGACCAGGAAGTGGTAGAGTTGACATTAAAGGATATCACCAGGTATGAGGTCCCTGAGGTGCAAAGCAAGTATTAACAGAATCAGGTGACACCAGACTCCTTTGATTTGATGAGTCAACCTTCTGGAGTACCTATTTCCTGTGTAGCACACTAACCCCAGTGACAGAAGACCAAGAGAGGCTCTAGAACAATAGTGATACACATCGCTGGCCTCAGAAACTCATGAATGAAATCTGGGCTGTTCTGACCACTTGGTGCAATAAGAAGTAAGAGGTTCAAGAAGAGAGCCTGGGAGAGGGAGGGGAGACTTCCTAGGAAAAGATGTAACACTAAGTCTTCCTGAATGAAAAGAATTTCAGTGAGGCTTTCCCTGAAGAGGGAGTCAAAGCAAAAATGAATGTGGGCTAGGAGAAGTATTCTAGTTGGGGCTAGTAGAAGACAGGTCTGCCCAGAGCTGGAGGAGTGCTCTAGGAGCCGGAGGGCAGGATGGGGGCTGTTAGAAGAAAAGCTAGGAAGTCTACCAGGCTAAAGAGGATAGACTGGACAGAGCTCATGGGTCAAGGGATGTTCTCCAGCTTCTGGGTAGTAAGACAAAAGTAACATTCTGAGGCCATTAACTTGGTGCTGGCATTAAAGATGAAGAGGAAAAACAGTTAAGGACCCCTTCTGGGAATTTGCTCATGATCTATGTGAAGCAATAGAGGCTTCTGACTATTCAGGTACTGAAAGAAACATTCTGAAGAACAAACTGCAGGATTATGGTAGAGGGCGGAAGTGGAAAGCTCAGTCCCTCATTTGGAAGTGAGTGGTTTAGTGCAACTCCCTCCCTCACGGAAAAGGAACTGCTTCCTCACAGAACATGCCAAACTGGTAAAGGTGTTTTTCCAAGTTCACCTGACATGCATGGCAGGGCTTGCACCAGACACCTGCTTTCTGCTTCCTTGTCTGCTATGCTGACAGCAGAGAGTAAGGCAGAAGGCAGGTACTGGTCAGTTTAAAGTGGATCTTAAATCTGAGGTAATAAAAGCCTCAGATAACAACAGTCTTCTGAATTTTATGTGACCTTACTTCTAATGATTTTGAGGGGTTTCTTTTTGTTGTTTTTTTGTTTTGTTTTGAGACAAGGTCTCACTGCATAGCCAAGTCTGGCCTTGAACTCATCTTCCTGCCTCAGCCACCAGAGTGCTGGAATCACAGGTGTGAGCTACCACACCTGGCCTCATTTTGTTTGGGGGATTTTTTTGGTACCAGGAATTGAGCTCAGGACCTTACATGTGGCAGGCAGATACTGTGCCACTGAGCTGTCTCTGTGGCCCTTCATTTTGTTTCTTGATTACATTATAGTTGGTTGTTTTTTGAGTTTTCCCTTGTTCGGTGTTGACTCTAGTATCCTAATTATCCTACCCATTGGCTGTCTGATATCATTGTCCTAATATCTAGTACCATCTCCACATTGTGGGTGAGAAATCAGGGATCTAAAGTGTTGTGCCAAAGGTAACAGTGACTGTAGAGTCCCAGTCCTGACTCCTGCCCACCTTTGCCTTCAGCTTGAGGCCAGGCCCAGTGGTGTGGAACTGTTTTGGTTGGTACTTGAGACCAATCCTATTTTGAGAATTAGAAGATTGGGCTTGCTTTCATTTATCCTCTAGGGAATAAGCCTTGCATTCCTCTTAAAAATGATACTTGTGAATGTGGAAAGAACAGTGTGTTGTGTGCAATTAGGGTTGAGGGAATCTGGGAGATTCCCAGAGATATGGGTAGCATAGAAAATGGTAGCATAGAGTTAGCACCATGTGCCTTATGTTCTTCAGAAGATAAAGCAATTCTATTAGGCTGAGTTCAGTGGCTCACAACTGTAATCCCAGCTACTTAGAAGGCTAAGTAAAGAATATAAGTTTAAGATGAGCCTGGGTCGTACAGCAAGACCCCATCTCAAAAAGTAAAGAAAATAGGGTTAATTTCTCTGTCTTTTCTTCCTTTTGGCACTTCCTATAAATCTTTGTGAAAGGATTAACATATTTGCTGTAGTTATCTATCTCCACAGTTGTCTCCTGTAGTGAACACTGATTCTGCATAGAGAAATCAGATCACTGCCTCCTAGCCCCAAGTTTGCCTTAAGGCCTGAATCAAACTAGACACTTAGGAGTGTTTGTTGAATAGAATGTAAGACCACCAGTGTCCTCTCAAGTTCTGAATTAGGTAGTTATGTGAACAGTTACCTCTTCAGACCCTTGACCCTTGTTGTAATGTTTGGTCAACATTTAAAAAAAAAAAAAAAAAAAGTACCTGTGCTGTTGGCATAAGCCTAGTTACTTTCCTAAAGCAAGGGGCACCTGTACCTGGGCAAAAGTCCTTCTGTCCAGCTTCTGTCTCTGCTTGCCAGTCTGGAGTGCAGGGGTACTTTCCAGCAAACTGACTTACATGCCTTTGCTGTCTTTCAGGCTGATTCATCCCAAGAGTGGTCGATCCTACCATGAGGAGTTCAACCCCCCAAAGGAACCCATGAAAGATGATGTATGTGAATTCAGGACCAGAAATTTTCATTCTTCCCTCTTTCTGTCTTCATTCTTCTTTCTTTCTTGTCTTTTCTTTCCGTCTTCCCTTTTACCAATATTACTGACTCATCCATGGAAAATAGTGCTGTCAAGTAAGCCAGGAGAGGGCCGGGGGTTTAGCTCAGTGATGTAAGTGCCTGCTTGGCAAACTTGAGGTCATGAGTTCAATCCCCAGCACCCAAAAAAAAAAAAAAGAAAGAAAAAGAAAAATAAGTCAGACCTGTGAACAGGTCTGTGCATTGTCTCCCTGGGTAGTTTAGTGCTTGATTTCAAAGCAGCTGCCACTGTCAGCTCTTTCCCAGTGTCTGCATTCGTAAGGAGGACTGCCCTTATCTGGCATCACCTAAGTGATAAATTGGGAAAAATTTTCTGGGAAGCTCAGAATTAGTGGGGAGGTAGAATCAAAAAGAAGTTTGCTAAGGAGCCCTGCTCCAGAATATCCTGCTGGCTTCTGTGCTGCTCTCTGGCATCTCGTACATGGTCACTGTGCCATGTGCTATAAGGAGTCCATATGATCTGTTGTAGAGCCTGGGGGCAACAGTGAGAATTTCCTGGGTTTATCTTTGTCATGAGATGAGTTCATCAGGTTATCTAAGGTCTATAAATTCAGATTCTAAAAGCCATCATATCAACTTAGTCACATTTCAAAATGTTGATAATTTCTACCATTCAGATTCTTTCTCGTTCCACTTGCCACTTGGTTGGTGCCACTGTAGTAGGATGATAAATATTTAGGCCACTAGGATTACAATTATTGTGCCAGGCATGGTGTGATGCCCAGCTATAATCACAACTACTTGGAGGCTGAAGCAAGAGGATCACAAGTACAAAGCCAGCCTGGGCTACATAGCAAAACCTTTTCTTTACACAAAAAGATTATAATTGTTAATGCATCTCTGATTTTGATGCATTCTCTTGGTTTCAGGGTCCTCGTCTTCCTTGCTTCTGACCTTGGAAGCCTTCATCTTGCCAAAGATATAGCTCAGCAGCATAAGTGCCTACCTGGCAAGCACTAGGTCCTGAGTTTGATTCCCGGTACACCCCTCCAAAGTGTCCATCTTGGAAGCTGAACAACTGTAGCACAGAGGGGTATAAGAGAAAGGCCTTGCTTCTTATGGTTGCTGTTTATGACGGTCTCCCTGGCTTCTCTGGACCAACTAGGCTACTTCTAAGAGTAGCCAAGCTTTTTACTGGAAAAGGTGTATATTTTCTGTCTTTGTCCCAATAGACTGTGGGATCAAACAGCAGCCCAAACAGAGGAGTTCCATCTTAGACCTGCATCTGCATGAGTAATAAAACTTTGCAAATAGCTCCAGCCTTTCCTTCTCCCTTTTTGTTTTCAGATCACGGGGGAACCCTTGATCCGTAGATCAGATGATAATGAGAAAGCCTTGAAAACCCGCCTGGAGGCCTACCACACTCAGACTACCCCACTCGTGGACTACTACAGGAAACAAGGAATCCACTCTGCCATCGATGCCTCCCAGACCCCTGATGTCGTGTTTGCAAGCATCCTAGCAGCCTTCTCCAAAGCCACATGTAAAGACTTGGTTATGTTTATCTAATGCTGGGTTCAAAAAGAAATCTTTCTTCTTATCCCTGTTAAGGGAATGGGTGGGAATGGCAGGGCAGGCATGGAGAAGCTTCATTCCTCAGGCTAGCAAGAATATCCTTTGATGTATTAATTAAAAAGCATTTGCTTGATGTGTCTTTGGTGTGTATGCAACTCTCATCCCATCTGTGTGTGTATGAGTCTGTGTATGTTTGGGAAAGTTTGTGTTTACTCTCCTACTTTCTAAGTTCAGGGCTCAGTTGCTTTACCAATTGTTATATTTGTTTGTTTTTGTGTTTTGGGACAGGGTCCTGGTCTTGCTATGTAATTCAGTCTGGGCTTGAACTCACTATGTAATCCAAGCTGGCCTCAAACTTGCAGCAATCCTGTCTCAGCCTCCCAAGTACTGGAATTATAGGCATGCACCAGCACATCAAGCTGCTTACCAACTGTTTACTTTTTTAGATACACTCTTAATTCAATTTTTGACAAAAATAAACTATCCTGGTATCTGTTAGACACCCCAGTTCCAAAGCCACATAGTACTTACCCCATTTCTAGCAGCTGATTAAAAGTCTAAGGTCACAGGAAATCAGGCAGAGTCACAGTCTGTGATGCAAATTGTTGGCAGGAAATTTTACTTTTTTTCAGTTCACGATGAAAAACTGCATGAGTCAGTGTGTAGACAGGGATCATGAATTTTTTCACCCCTAAATGGAAGCAAAAGGCATTTTTATTACAGATTCCAGAAATTGCTGGTAGCTGGTATCACAGTAGAAAGAACCGGGGTAGGTTGGAATATTTCTTGTAATCAGCATCATAAAGTAGGTATAAAGTAGGAATCATTTGGGATTTGAATTGTTGCCAAAGAATTAAAGCAGGTAGAGATCCTCTGGAATTCAGATTGTCTTACGAACATCCAGGCTGGACTGGGTACCTGGGAACAGCCAAACCTACTTCCCCAAAGAGAGACCCAGGGAGGGGTTGATTGCTTTTGTTTCTAAGTATAAACAAAACAGTGATTTGGGGTGATCTATTCTTGGATTCATTTTGATCAAAGTTTATTCAAACCCAATCTTTCCAGGATATAAAACTCAAAGTTATGCCCTCTTTAAACCCAAACACTCTCCCTCCCAGATCCAGTCTTTTACCCCTTATTTCATGATAGTGGTAGCCACAGACTCCCCAAGAAAAGATCACCCAAAAATAAGATCATTTTTAATAGTAACCAGCTTTTATTTATAACCTTAGCTCCCCAGCCATTAAGCATTTTCTAGGGTCCATGCTGTGCATTTCGGTCTCTGGTTTGATTTGTGGCAAACAGATGAATTAATAGGCTGCTGTGAAGAGACCACAAAACCTGCAGCTCTGGAAAAACCATTAGAAAGTCAGTGGAACATCTAGTAAGTAATGCCGCCCGCCTCAGCATAAACCTACTGCTGACTTGGTGCAGTGAATTTTAAAGTGCCTGGTCCCCATCTGACCTGAGTTTTCCTGCTGTCTGTGAGACTACCAGAGGGCCTGTCCTCTGTCCACTTGGAAACTGAGCGTGGGTGTGTGGCCATCTTGCTTCCCTCTTCACCTTGTCCAAGTGAGTGAGTGCTGCCTCTGCCCTGCCTTGTTCCCCTGGCTGAGCTAGCTCCCCACTCTCTTCTCAGAAAGGAAGTCTGGTTTTGTGTTTCTGGGAAACACATGACTTTTGGGAATGGGCAGGGGAGGAGTGAAACCAAAACTACCAGCTGTGCCTATAGGAGTCTGGCACAGATTAGATGAGGGGGCCTTCTCTAGGTGAGGGGGGCCTTGTGAACCTTGCAATAAGCTCCCTTCTTTTGGGATGGTCACAGGCACTTGGCCTCAAAGTTGAAGTTCCTCAGTGTTTGCTAATTAAATGTGCATGATCCTTGCCCAGGTATCTGCCATCTGTCCCCATACACTCACATGTGCATGTGATATTTGGGTTGCAGATGAGAACTAAAAGATCATGGGGGATACATATGCCTGACTGACGTTGGTTAGGATTATATTTTTGCTTCATTTAATTGTAGTGTTGACCTCAGTTGGCATGAGAGCTTTCACCTGGCAGAGAAACAGCCAGTATTTAATGCATTTGGTTGCTGGGGCATGCATGCCAGCCTTCTCTGACATTTACTTGGTTTTTAAAAGCCCATTTTGTTCTCTTGTTTCCTCTCTATTTCAGCCTAGTAACAGAAGGCCAGGCGAGACTGCATCACTGCTCATCACCTCGAGGCGTGATCCCTGCTCTTAGGTGCTGGGCAGAGGGAAAGGGGAATCCTGGGAAGGATGGAGAGGGGAGGGCTGGTGAGGGGCTCAAGAGGAGGATTTGGAAGAGCAGCAGAGTTGTAATAAGCTGGGGTTTTGGGGGGTTTTTGGTGTTTTGGTTTCTTTTAACACATAAGTGGGAGTTTCAAAGTGAAGCAAAGGAGATTTTTTAAGACTGTGATTAGGGGGTGTGGGTACAAACTGGGAGATACAGTATTATTTCTAAGCAATTGAGTTTTCATGTATTCTGGACTTTTTCCAAACACTTTCTTTTT
>PVJX010032438.1:0-20429 GCA_004027295.1 Dolichotis patagonum
TCCCGCAATTATATGTGCTTCTTCCTTTGGCTTTTTTCATTCACCATATCGGAAGGAAATTCCTCTAATCTCTCTCCTTCTCTCTTTCCCCTCGTAATATAGTTTATGATGTGGGTGAACAGAGTTATTTATTTGAGAGCTCCCCAGTTCAGAGCGTTTCACTTATTACTAGTGTTTAACCCCTGGGAACGATGCTGTCATCAGCATCTTTGCCCAAAGATCCTTATGGAGGGTGTTTCGTTCCATGGGCCATAGATATATACACATTTCAGAAGTTTTCCATATCATTCTAACAAGACCAGTCACGGTGTGTATTATGATGATTAAATTTTCCATGTGTAATTGAAAATCTCTTATTGCTTTCTTGGGTGAGTAGTGACCTGAGAATACAGAATTCCTGGGTCACACCTCTCTCTCTCTCTCTCTCTCTCTCTCTCTCTCTCTCTCTCTCTCTCTCTCTCTCTCTCTCTCTCTCCCTCCCTCCCTCCCTCCCCTCTCTCTCTCTCTCTCTCCCCCTCCCTCTCTCTCTCCTTAGTCTTTTCTCCCTAAATTATTTTTGGAGTACCTTGAGGCAAGAATGATCTATTTTCCCTTCTAAATTATTATCTTTCCTGGTGTTTATACAATTTATTCTTTTTTAAGTATAGTCATTTCCACAGAATGTCTTAGTGAATGATGACTTCCTACACATTTTTCTTAAGACATAATTAGCATTCTTGACCTAATAACTTAGGTCTTCCATAATTTCAAAACCGTTTTATAAACTCTCTTTAAAAACCATTCTAAAAAAAAAAACCTTTCTAAATGTAATTTTCGTTCCTGTGTATTTTTTTCTGTATTTCAAGTGCAGCAATTAATTTATACATTGGAGCACATTTTCCTGCCGTTTGTGTTCACAATCTTACCCACACGGCTCTCTGTCATAATCTCCAAAATCTCCTTCTTCCAGCTGCATTTTCGACGTCCTTTCTAGTGACTTCTGTAGTCCTAAAATGTTCTGTACCAGTTCTTTTTAGCTCTCCAATTGTTTTTCTTCTGATCTGTGCCCCAGGCCAGTGATTTGTGACCAGAGTTTAAGTGAATTATCTTCAACTTTTTCTCCATGCTCATTTGAAGTGTTTGGAGTTCCATTTTAATTCTGGCTTTTTGGCAATGCATCATCACGTGACATTTCAGAAATTGCCCTGAAAACTACAACACGCACCCTAAACTTCATAGCCTTCTCAGAGTTAATACTACGATGTTTACATAAAATGTGGAATGGACCAGGGATTTAGCTCAGTGGCTCAAGCGCTTTCCTGGTAAGCACAAGGTTGTGAGTTCAATCCTTGGTATCAAAAACTAAAATAAAATAAAATGTGGAAGCCTGATGACCATACAGGTTTGGGACTACATTTGACTCCTACCCTGCACATAAGAAGATGAGCACTTGAAGTTTATGGTTTGTATTTTTTTTTTCTTTTTCTCTTATCCAACAGTCTAAGGAAGAAAAGAATTTTTGTGTGTGTGGTGATGCTGGGAATCAAACCCAGAGCCTCGCACGTGCTAGGCAAGGGCTCGGCCAGGGAACTGCCACGCCAGCCCAGTAAATTCTTCATGGTGGGCATTTCTCCCAAATTCCAAAAGAAAACCACTGTCCCCTTCCATTTTGTGTGCTTCCTCGCCATCCATGGGTACGCAGCTGAGAACCTGTGTACTTACACACACACGACACACACACACACACACACACACACCCCTGTACAAATTAAGGTTCTCTGCCTACATATGCATAATTTTAAGGACTGTTGTCACCTGGCAATCAGCAATGGGACTCCTCTGCGGCTTCCTTGTTGGAAGGAGGAGGACTGTCACCAGGAGCCAAGTGACACAGAAAGCACGCTTCAGGCCCAGCATCTCCCACCTCCTGACCTTTACTGTGCACCCCGCAGTTCTCCCTTAGGGACAGGGCACAAGTCTGCTACCCCACACAGTGAGAAGATGATGCAAACCAATAGAAAGAAGTACAATCACACACTGGGAGAAGACACAGGGTTGCCCGGGTTCACTAAGGGACGTTGGTGGTGCATGGCCCACATCATGCCTGGGCCATGGGCTGTACACACCTGTCCCCAGGGATTTAAAGGCTCAGCACGATGCTGGGGAAAGCCTCGGTGTCTCTGCAAAGACGATGGGCTTTGGGATCCCCTGGGGAGGTGACACTGCACCACCAGCCCCTCAGCGCCCATGGTTGTCTTTAAGAAAGGGGTTTCAAGGTCATAATAGTGCAACATAGGGGTTTAAATGTTTGATTTATCAAAGCTTAGTGGCAGGTTCTCAGAACAAAGAGTGCCTCTTGACAATGCAACAAAAATGTCAAAGTGCTGAAATAAAAATCCTCCCATGCCAATCACGTGTCTCTTTCCTCTGGGAAGATCTGACTCGTCCCTTGAAAGAACCCAGGTCTTCAAGATGAAGGCTTATGTGAACAGCTGAACTTGAGATGGAGAAAAGCAATGGGGAAATCTTCAGATGAGGAAGAGGAAAATTCCAACAGCAGAGGGAACAGAAGACACAGCATCCCCAAGCCCTTGCCCTGAGTTTCTCATGCACATGCGCCTTACTCCCAGGACCCTCACCCCAGGCCACCACACCCTCAACCACACACCCAGCTACCCTGACCCACTGGCTCACAGAAGCCCCCCAGAAGCCTGCTCTGGGTGGACTTCACAGCCATCCTGGGGACACTCCGGTGGGAGGGTTCTAAAGCCACAGGGTCACAGGGCCCGCTGGGTGTCCCGTTCCGGGAACCAACTTCCAGGAAGGAGCTGGGCTCCAGCTGACTCTGGCTTCCTCAGGGTCCCCTAGAAGATGAAAATAAACATGCATTAATCCTGAGAACTTTTTGTGGAATTATGAAAATAGTCTGTTATAAAACGCATCCAGATGTCAGCCAAGGCCGAGTCGATTGGAATAACAGCTCCAAGTCAAATCAGCAGAGGTTGGCTGGGCAGGCTCGGGAGGAAACCTCCAGAATGCCCGGTCAGGGGTTGAGGAGGGAGCCGGAGGCCCCAGGCTGCTCCACCGGACATAATTGCGTAAATCAGCTACAAAAAGAATTCATGGATCAACACAGACTTTTTTTTAAAAGATTAATTTTTTCACAGCTAGGGGCAGGTTTACAGGAGACCAAAACAAAAAGAGTCATTTGATAACGAGAAGAAACTTTGAAAAAGCAACAATTTTTTAAGCTTCCTCTTGAATTGACCATTATTAATTTTTTATTATCAGTAAAAAAAAAAAAAAATTGAAAGCCGGGGATTTAGCTCAGCAGCATAAGCGCCTGCCTGGCAAGCACTAGGTTGTGAGTTTGATCCTCGGTAGCAAAAATAAATAAATAAAAATTGAAAGAGCCTTAAATTTGCTTCCTATTGATTCAAAAGCCCAATTCTTCCAAAATGTGCATGTCAGGGGATTCTTTGGAGCATTTACTATTAAGGACTGTGAGTAATCTCCACGTCCATCTGTGGGACATTGGCTGAATAAATCACACAGGGACACACACACACACACACACACCTGGACAGTAGACAAAACGCATGTGTAGAGGGTAAGGGCGCTGGAGAGCTGCTGAGAGCCCTCTAACTTGCAGGAAATGTGGGAAGCAAAGGCCAGGGCCTGGAACAACCCAGTTCTAGCCACCATGACGGTTTACTCCATTAGCCAGTGTTTCTCGGTCCATGCAGGGAAATTCTGGGAAGAAACCAAGGTCTGTGAGAGCCATCTCTGGGGAGGGCAGGCCCAGGGCAGGGCGCTTTTGCCTTTTGAGCTCCATTTTCCTGGACCGTTGGGATGTTTTACTTTAAGCATGTATTGCTTTTGTAAAACTTTTTTCTTTACTAGTTTAAGAGAGCAGGAGAGGGTCAGCAAAAGGATGAGGGGTCTGAGGAATAAGCAGCCAGTGGCCCTGGAATCTCACTCTGGGGATGGGGAGGGCCCCTGTGGAGCCACTCACAGATCCTGGGCATCAGACAGCACCACAGGGAAACCATCGAACTCTCTGTGCTTTCTCCAGCCAGTGAGTGACTGTCTAGCAGCACCATGCGGTGCTGAACCACTACTAGCTCAGTTCCTTGAGCATTCTGACCACAAGCCACAGCATGCTGGCCTGATGAAGATTGCACCCCAAAATCTGCCTTCTTAAAAGGAGAAGCAGACAGAGCAGATTGGAAGTTACCTGCCTCCAACCTGGGGCCTCACCACCTGCTGCTGGGATCCGCTGGCAGCCATAGGCCTTGCGTACTATGGGTGGGACACAGCGGCCCACTTCCCGGGGTCAACTCGAGGCTGAGCTCAAGAAGGGTTCACATCTCCTGGACACAGCCCCCCAACACTCTGCAGCAGGCCAGGTCCCTGCCCTCCGGGCCCACAACTCCTCCCTGCAGCCAAGCGGGATCCTGTGACTCAGCTCGGGGAAAGATTTCCCCAAAGGACACAGGAAGTGTCACAGCTTAGTGCCTAAAAGAAACCCAGACTCAGGAACCCCCTCAAAGTGAATCCAGGGGTGCATCAAACTGGCTGGCTGGAGGAAATATGCATAGAAAACTACAATGCAAAGGAAGGTTGGGAACCTGAAGAAGAGGTAAGAGCAGTGGGAGCAAAACAAGGAATAGCTTGGTTTTGTGACTGCCTTTTATTGGGGGAGGGGTGCTCTTCTAAATTTTTATTTGTAGGTATTTGTACCGCATAATGATTACATCCATGATGGGGAGTTAGCGCATGCACATAACCATGACCCAACTTAATTCTTTTTAATTCCCGTCCCCCTGCCCCTCCCTCCAGCCCAGGACAGGTTACACCGAGCACTGCCCTGGGATGGGAATGCCCTCCCTGCATGGAACAGGCTGTGGGATACGGCTGGGCTGGGGGACTGGGGTCTGAGGGCCACTGCCCCTCTGGAACCCTGGTGATCCCCACTGGGCAGTTAGCATTTGCATGGTGGTTTGAAAGAACTCCTCATGTGATCACAATGCCAACCTCTGTCACAGGTGCCCAGTCAGCATTGGGGCCTGGGGTGTATCTGGCTGCCGGAGCACTTGCCAGGCATGAGCGAGGCCTGGAGCTCAGTCTCCAGCACTGTCAGGGAAACAAAAGTACTAAGCTCAGCTCTGTTTTAATTTTTTTATTATGACGTTTTCCATTCTGAAGAGGGATTCCTGTTCGTAAGATAGTAAATTCTGTCAAATTTTCCTTTAAAGTGTCTGACTTTAAGACCCCGGTTTGAGAAACCTCCCCAATGACAAGATGACATAATCGTCGTCTGCCATTTCCTTCCAGCATTTTTATGGCTTTGTTATCTTGGGTTTAATTAACTTGATAAAGATCTCAATTTATTACCATGGTAATTTTGGCGGCCAGTGTTTTTGCCAAATGCGAGCCACTAGAGGACGCGTCTGGTTCCTGCGGTGCGCTCCTGCCCAGCCCTCCCAGCGCATGGTGACCCCCAAGGACAGGTCACAGCCACTCCGATCACTGAAACAGTGCCCTGCGCTGCCACCACCACAGCCACAGCCACACCACGACCCTCTTCTTTCCAGAATGTCCTGGGCTTGCCTTGCACATCTCAGTTCCAGACACAACTCAGCATCTCCTGATTAAGTCACACTGGCATCCACCGGCACCGAATGTATTCGTCCTGGGGAGAGTGCTAGAGTTTTATGTTTTAAGCATGACTTTTTTATTAAGTTCTTATCAGGTTCTTTCCATCTCCGCCAGAAGAAAATTTGGAAGTTTTATGCCTTTCTGCAACAGTTTCTGGAACAGTTTCAGTAAAAGAACAATCGGTCCCCTAAGTTTCGGCTGCACGCCCTATGTTACAGTAATGAGGCTCTAGGTGGTGTGTAGGGAGAGCGCGGATGCTAGGTGACAGAAGCCGGCTGTGAAAGCCTTCCTGACTCTCCGAGGTGCGCCCGCCTGACCCTGGCCGTCCGTATCTGATTCTGTTCCCTTAGAGAACTGGCAACCTCCCACAGCTGTTGCTCTGCAAATCCCAACTGCCTTTGCTCTGGTCACCTCATTCTCCCTCCCCTCCCAGGCCCCCACCTCAGGGTGGCACATTGATGCCACCCTCCATTCCCCTCTCTGTGAAGGGCTCCTGTTGTGCTGTATCGGCACCTGGCAATTCCAGCCAACGCTCGCTCACAGGTATCTCCAGGAGACGCCATCTGCTCATCGCTGGTTCTATGCCTTTCCATTGGATGGCACTGGTCAGCAGCAGTCACCATATTTTTTATCACACCTCATAAAGACACTCAGGAAAGAGGACTTCCTGAGCTGCTTCAGAAAGTGACAAGATCATGGGATAAGTGTGTTCAAAGGGAGGGTATTTTCAAGAGAATTTATGGCAATGTACCTTTTACTGCAATGAGCTGCTGTATTTAAACATGCACCATACATTTCCATCACACCCGCGTCTCCTTGTTCCATGGCTCTCCGCCCAGGCTGTCCTGCATGAGGCTCCCACAGACTCCACCCCGCCCGGCACAGGTGCCCCTAGGGAGAGACCCACAGCTCCACCAACCTCGCTGGTGAGGCCCCACCTGCCCCAGAGCCCAAGTGTTCTCTTTCCTATTTCATAGCATTCTTGTTCTCTTGCCTCTGTCTCGAGGACACCAACCAGATGTTTTCTAAAACATCTTTCTCTTTCCTGTAGAGAAGATCTGTTCTTTCTCCATGTCCTGCAGATAATATGTTGTTTTCCTTGAGTCGTAGAATCATTCCAAGGGACTTCTCTTTCATGTCTGCTCCTACTTGGAAGAGGAAATGTGTAACCCACTTGGCACCGCCGACTGACACTGGATGTGGTCTGTCCTAGGCTCACCAGACAGAGAATCTGACAGCACCTTGACCCTGGGCTTGAGAAGCATTTTTACCTCTATTTTTATAAGCCACTCACTCTATGATATTTTGGCAGTGCAGCCAAGGTAACAGACACCTTTCTTTTCTCCTCTCACTTTTCTCTTTTTACAGTTAATAATAAGCGTGCTATCACCTTGGAGGGCTCTCTCCACACGAAACAGACAGCATCATTCTGCAAGACAACTAGATCTTCCTACCTACTCTCCCCGGCCCCTGCAGGCACCAGTGCTGCTACCGTCAGGCCCATTCAACAGTCTACTCAGGAGGGCCAGTGACTTAGCAGAGGCCACGGCAAGCACCTGGCAAATATGGAATTCAACGCAGTTGTCACATCCCGCAGTCTGGACACAGCTGCCTCATGCCCCTCTGTGACGAAGGCTGAAGAGAGGCATCTCAGACTGGAGCACAGGGCCAGGATTTGAGCAGCAGGACAGGGCAGTGCTGCTCCCCTCTGTCCCTCCAGGATGCTGCAAGCACAGGCAAGGCTCTCTCCACTGTCCTAACTATGCTTCTCCCTTTCTGCCCTCCACTCTGGGCCAGAGCCCCTGCCAGCACCAGTGAAAGCCAACACAGGGAATGTCCTCCTACGGTACTGTCTGCACAGTCAGTATCCTTCCTACCTCAAACATGGTGGGGTGCAGAGGACAGAGACCATGGACCCCAGAGGGCTGGGGGGAGGAACTGAGTGCTATTCCTGTCTGACCTAGGGCCTGTGCTCACCTTCTGCTGTTGGTCCATTTCCTGGGGTTTGGACATGTTTCCATGAGTCCCTCAGGAGTATGTGCTGGAAGCCTGGCCTCTAAGCAGGGCCTCTAAGAGATAGGTTACAGTGCAAGCTGCCCTCAGAGGGCCTAGTGTCATTCTCAAGGGACCTGATCAGTGGCTATGAGAGCAGGTTGTCATCCACAGGGCAAGACAGGCCCCTCTGCACGCTCTAGCTTCCTGTCTTACCATTATCCACTCCCCACTCTGCCTCTCTCATGCTCCCATCATGATGCCATCAATCAGCCATCACCCCTGCACCACAGGCCAGTAAGGCAGAGCCACCTCATCTTGTACTTCCAGCCTTCAAATCTGAGCTAAGCAAACCTCTCTTCTTTGAAAAGTATCCAGCCTCAAACACTTTGTTATAGCAACCAAAATAAGGCACCATATGTAAAGGAAGCACAATGGGCTGGTAGCTGATAGGGAGCAGCAGGAAGTGAGCCCTGGAAACCAGGAGAAGAGTCCAGATAATGTCTGTCAGCACAAGCCACCAGCCATCATGGACTTTCTGTAGCAAAGCGTGTCCTGCTAGTGCTCTGGGGAGTGCTGGCCCAGAGTCCTCTGGGGGTCCTGTGTGCGGCTGTGAAGAGGACCCAGCCCCTCGGTGGGAAGGATGTATGATAGATATCTCAGCAGCTGTGTGGAAAAGCCAAGCTTCCTCCTAAAAGGCATACAGTGAAGGTTACCTTCTTTGTGGCTTCCTTCTCATAAACCCTTATAGTGATGGTTTTGATCAAGAATGTTCCCAGAAGCCTCATGCCTTCAGAGGTGGGGCTTTGGAAGGTGATTGGATGGTGGGTGTGTAATACTCACTGGTGGGTCATCTATCGGTGAGTTAGGCAGTGTGGTCTGGTTGGAGGTGGTGTGTGACCTACAAGACTATGCTTTTATCCCCAACTCTTCCCTTATGTCTCTGCTTCCTGATGGCCATGGGTTGAACAGCTCTCCTCTGCCAAACCCCCTGCCATGTCATTTCTGCCTTGGAGCCAGCTGACTACAGATTCTGAAATGTGAGCCAAAATAAACCTCCCCTCCTTTCAGTTTCTTGTGCTGGGAATTTTGTCTCAGTGATGAAAGAGTGGCTAATACAACCAGATTTGGCAAATTACAGAGCTTGCCTCTGGGTTTTGTGTCAGAAATCACAGAGGCCAGAGACAGAGGGGCCACTGGAACCCCAATTCCTCCCACACTGGATGGTTATAATCCGGGTACCCTCTGTACAAGGTCGTCCTGCAGAATTCTTCTTGTCTCAAACTTGACGTGAACTGCTGCCCTTTACTTTTGCTAAGCCTGGTCTTTTCCTTACTGGATATGAAGTGGGTCATTGTTTTTCCTGATTTTGGAGGAAGAGGCTAGAAATAACAAGAAACAATTCCATGAACTGCAAGAACATGCCACAGTCATTTAGGGAGTGTGGTCCCTGAGAGTCCTCATCGCCTCCTCTCCCTTCTTTCCTTCCTGATAGCAGCGTTTCTTGCCATTAGTCATTTGCTTGCCGTTTTACTCCTTAAGCATTCTCCCTCCCTTAGAAGCCTCCCTGGAGGAAGGCCCATCTATTGACCTCCACTTTACCAGCAGAAACGACCACTGTGGATATCCCAAGACTCCTACCTTGGCCTGGGAAATTCCCTTGAGGCTCAAATTCCACAATCAAGGCCCATGGAGGTGTCAGCTTATCTTAGAAGAACTAAATACAGGTACTTTCCTTTTGCCCCTGAAAAGCAGTCAGTAGAATACCCAAAGTACCAGTCAGTATAGGTAAGGGTTTGCTCTAGTAACAAATAGTCCCCAAATATCTGCCTTAAAACAACAAAGATTTATATTTTGCTCATGCTGCATATTCACTTGAGGTTAGCAAAGGAGCTCGGCAAAGATTCTACTCACTGGGCCAGAAGACAAGCGGAAAGTGAAGCATCTCACATTAGGGACTAATAGCTCTAGCCTGGAGGTGAAGCAGCATTTCCACTCAAAACTCATTGGCAGGAGTCGTCACCTGGCCCTGCCCACCCACAGGACACTGAGAAGTGCAGTCCCACCCATGCCACAGGGAAGGTGATCAGCATTGGTGGCACTGCCTCCAGCTACATCTGCCCCCTGCAGTCTCTGGCACCAGGACCAGGGAGGCCCGTGTTCCCAGACAGCCCCACCAATGCAGGAGAGGATGATGGGGTCCTGCGAGGAGGTGAGGGAAGAGAAACCCTCTTTCACCTTAGAGAAGGCCTCCCAAGACCACATGATGATTTTAGCTTTCCTTTCCATTTGCTTCCTGCGTTTGCAAGCTTGCTTTTCTACTTGAGTTACACTCACCACAGAGAATTAGTTTAAGGACTGGCACTAACTTTACAGATGAAAAAAATTAGCAAGTGTGAATTATATAATTATATCTTGATGAAACCACTCAGGAATCATGGGCAGAACCGAGTTGATGATTTTCTCCGTTCGGGGGGGAAATCAGTGTTTTCCAGAGCAATCTACACAGAGCAGACTGTGCCCCAGCAGACAGCAAGAACTCACCAGTTCTTCTCCTCTCAGTTACACTGGGGAGCCAGACTATACAACTCTAGATCTCTTTTGTTCTGAAACGTCATGAATGTAAATTATTAAGGAAAAGCAACTTTTTACCGCTGCTATTGCCAAGGACAATCCCATCTTCTCAGCTTCACTGTCCCGGAGCTCTCAGGGCTGGAGTTGCTCAGAGAAAGTACCCAGCCCTTTCTCTCAGTGGCCCTGCCCAGGGAGGACCTGTTCCCACCTGAGTGTGTCCACCACCTCCAGGTGACAGCCCCGGCACTCCCCATCCACCAGCCCAGATATCCTCCCCAAGCCCACACTCGTGGTTCTCACAGATGTCTCAAATTAAACTGCCCCAGAATCAATGGCTTCTCTCCCCAAAGCCTGGTCCTTCCAAGTCGTCCTCAGGATGCCAGCTGCTTGCACTCAAGACCACGGGCTATTGTGGACACCTCTTTCTTGCTCATCCAGCCAGTCCTCCCTGCAGTGGTCCAGGGGGCTCAGCCCACAGCTGCACCGCCACCCCACCTTCTGCCATCGACCCACGAATGAGCATGGTCATGAATCTCCTGGGCGCCTGCGGCTGTCCTCACTGGTCTCTGAGCCTGCTCCACCCCTCCTGGAGACTCACGGGGTGCATCCTTAATTTAGGGTGTTCAAGGACACTCAGACCACTGTCTCCCATCCCCTGTACACACTTCCTGCCATGTCTCCCGCCACCACCACCCCTCCTGGCCACAGGATCCAGACTCATTACTCCTCTGCTGCCTGTCCCGTGACCCCTCCTCCCGCCTGGGCCCTCCGTCCCCTCCTGTCCCTCTGCCAAGCGTGTTTTCCTTCCACTTCTCTACCCAGCTTGTGTCTGACCTCCCTACCCTCTCCAAAGCTTGCTGAATGGCCATTTCCTCCTGGGGGCTTCCCGGCTGACTCATGTCGCTCAGGCCCCTTCCTCAAGCTCCTCTCCTCTCGCATCGCCTATGTGCTCCTAATTACACAACTGTTTCCGGAGCACTCACGGGCTGCCGCGCTGAGCTGCAGGCTGCAGAGGGCAGGGAGCAGGCCTGCCGGGCCATCATGCTTTCCAGCCCTTTCCTCCACATCAGCACAGGCTTCGGCCCATAATGAGCATCAGGGAATATCTGTATATGAAGTGAGTAAGATTATGCGGACTAGCGCCGTGAAGGCTTTTCTAAATGCATTCAACTTGTGCCCCTCACCCACCCAAAATGCAAAATGACACACGCATGGAGGTGTGGATTACAACGCAATTTGTAAAAGGTAAAATTAACTCGATTCCATCAATGGGGGCCAGCTCATGTAACCTATGCCAGTGCCACATGACGAGAGCCACTTGGTGTCGAGGAAGCAGGTCCTCCTGTGTCGTTACACCGTGAGTACAGGATGAGGCTTTTCATCCTGTAAGGAGGATGTAAGTGTAAGGAGGCAGGGCACCCATGCATGCACCCTTTTAGTTAGAAAAATGAAATTAAAACAAAATTGAACTTTAAAATAGGTGGAAAACATAGAAAACAAGACATGAGAGATAGAAACAGAAGCTAAATTTTCTACATACACTTGCTTTATAGCTTTGAATTTGAAATCTCATAGCTATGCTATATGACTACAAAATAAAGCTAAACCAAGATGGAAAAAAATCCTTGCAAATAGAAACAAAAACAAAAAGCCCAGGGATTTAGCTCAGCAGCATAAGCACCTGCCTGGCAAGCACAAAGTCATGAGTTCGATCCCCAATACCAAAAAAAAAAAATGAAACAAACAAACAAACAAAAATGAACCTAACTATGTGGCAGGTTGGTAATTACCCGCATAGAGAAAAATTACATAACTCTAAACCACAGAAGCGGAGACATTCACACCTAATGGAATATTTCATCAGGACAAAAAGAATACATTTTTAACAGTACCCAAGAGTCTTACTTTTTATTAAAAATAAGTGGTGCTATTTGTGGTGTTGTTTTAAAACTACACACACATCAATGTCATTAGAAATCAGGAACTTCTGGAGTGAGCATGAAATCAACATAAACATTTTTAAAAAGTAATCTTACAATTGACTTAGAAACACAAAGAGTATGAATTAATAATGTATTATTCTCCTTCAAATAAAAAGGAGTATGTACTTTTTAGCCCAATGAAACACATTTTCTTTGATTTCCAAAACAAACAAACAAACAAACAAACAAAAAAACACCTAGAGCTAGGGATGGTGGCATACACTGTAATCCCAGCCCTCAGGAGGCTGAGGCAGGAAGATTGCCACAAATTCAAAGCCAGCCTGGGCTATGTAGTGAGTTTGAAAGGATTCTCTCTCACCAAGCACGGGACAACTAAAGCATCAAAAAGAACAGCCCCTGCAAAGAGTTAAACAACATCGAAGTTAAAATCCAGAAGTGCATGGTGAATGCTGGATCACTATTCCCAAAACTGATAGGAAAAAGCACCAACCTGGGCTCCTACACAAACTGTCTTTGGGGGAAACTGATCAGGTCAGAAGCTCCTCTCTATGGAAAAACTCTAGGTAACAAACACAGGAAAAAAATCGCCATCTCCCAAGCCTAATAAAACAGTGATGGTGACAGTGACCACGAGCAGCTGGCAAACTCACTAGGCAGAAGTGGAGAAGCAACTTCCCACCGAGAGCCTGCACACCCACTCAGGACGGGAGCCCGCCGCCCCACGCCCTGGAGACGCAGCAATAAACGGGGGACATTTCCGCCAGAACAAACCCAGGCTGATCCAACCTCTGAATCTGATCACCATTCACACAGCACAAGACAGAAGAACGGGACACAGCATGCGGGGACCTGGATCCACAGCGGAGAAATTCCACGGAGCACCGTCCAGTTTCTTCAAATATAAACAAGAGGAACAAGAAGAGAGAAGAGTGTGTGTGTGTGTGTGTGTGTGTGTGTGCGCGCGCGCGTACCAAATACGATGTGCAGTCTCTTACTTCCTGTTTTAATCAAACTGGAAAATAATCTGGGAAATTTGAGCATTGGCTGAATATTAGATGATAGTAAGGGATCCTTTCATATTCCTAGTGTGATCGTGATAAACTGCTGTTTGTCAATACCTTTCTCTTAGAGATGCGTAGTTCAGCATTTACAGACAGGAAGGTATAGCATCGGAATTTTCTTTTACATTTTTCAGTGAGGGGGATGAAGGCAAAGGTGGAGAGAGTGAGCTACAAGTGAAACAAGAAAATAAATGTAACCAAATGTTTAAGTTGTTCCCCTAAATACCTACTTTTCACAGATGCAGTTTGGTGACAATAACCAGCTTTAAATTTAAGGTTAAAGAATCCCCTGAATCTTGTTCTTGCACCTCTTATCTCCAGGGCAATGGTCAGGCAAAACCAACAGGCCCCCCCTTCCCCTCACCTAGGGCTCTTGCTGGGAAAGTAGCTCAGCAGAGCTGCCCTCCGCCCCTACCGCAGCCCAGGCCAGGCGCTGCCCCGCTACCCTGGGTTGCGGGGATCTTTTCCACCTCTAGGTACATCTCAAGAGCACACGGCAGTGTCTTCTGCTCCTTTTCCTGGCCTTTTCTCACGGTCTTTTCTTTCCTGCCACTGCTCCATGGTCTTTCCTCCTCTTTCTTGCTCCTTTTCTTACAGCCTTTGATTGGAGGTGTTAGACTCCTCTCCCTGCGCCTTCCTGCTACGCCACCTCTCTCCTCTTCTCTGAGAATTCCCAGCCTAGTCTTTCCCTGCGGGACTGCTGTCTTGGGAGGATGGTTGAGATGGTCTTTCACAGACCTCAACTACCCTGAGATCACTACAACCACGGAGAACCTTCTGCAGATCACAGACAGCAGGAAGGTCAGAGATGCCCCGTTGGTCCAATGCCACCAGGACTATGGGTGCTGAAAGGCAGTGGCACATTCATGATGAAGACACTACTGGCCAGGCTGTCCATGGTGGCCTATCACATGAGAGACACAGGACGGTATGACAGGGCCAGCCTGAGCGTGGCATCACAGAGGTTTGGGTTTGGAAACCATGCCAGTCTCCTGGCTCCCACAGCAGCCTTGCTCTACAAACTTAATTCATTCCACGATTCTGGAAAAGACAACCACGTTCGTGTTTGTGCAGGAAAGATGACTGTGGTCTTATTCGTCACCAGATGCAGAGTTCACAGACAAGAACAAAATTTTGCCAAATGCTTCTATTTGCAAACCAAACTGTTCACTGAACCAAGGTACCACTGTACTTCTGAGCCCTCTGTGCACTGAGCTTGGGGACCTCCAGCACAGGCTTGCTGTGGAACATCACATACAAGCCCTGGGCCCACATGCCGGCCCCCAGTGGGTTCCTTGTGAATTCCAAATGGGTTACTTTGGCAGCTGAAGTGAATTTTCTGGAACATCATGTCCATGCTCACAGCAAACAGCTTGCTCATCTTCTCATCTTGTTCCAGAAGCCTCTCTTTATCTCTCGGAGTTTCCGGCCTGGCCCTCCAGGCTCCTTCCAAGTTTAGGGCCTCACTTTGAGCCAGCATCCTGGTCACTGCTCTAGATTAGCCCCGGGAGAGGGGGAGCTCTGGCAGAGCCACTGCATCTTCCTTGCTGGCACAGAGGAGGAAGGACAGTTCTCCACTCGTCTGGAAATGATAAACAAGTTCCTGCCATGGCCAAGCAACTTGCTAATTAATGATTTGGGGCTGGCACCCACTGCCCACTCTCAGGCTTGTTCATCTTTCCTGTGTGGACACGTTCCATGCAGTGTAGGGATCCTACTCAGTCCAGGGCTTCTGTCCCTGTCTTAAAATCCTGGAGGCTTGGAGCAGGCCCCAACAGTGCAGGTTGCCAAGGTGTACTCCATGGGACCCCCAGAAGTATCTGGGGCAGAGGAAAGTGGAGATAACCTGAGCCTTGGGTCAACCATGGGCCAGAAAGGAAATGTACAAGTTCCTTAACATTTCTTCTCCCTTAAGTCCTCAGGGAAGTCCCAGGCGGAAGATGAGGTGGGCAGGACTATGCCATTTGGAGAAGAAACTAATATTCAAAGAAAGAATAAAAAATGCATGCTGGGTCATATAGCTAGTAAATGTTGCAGCTGAGATTTCAACACAATGGGCTTGACTCCAACCACTATCTGTAACCACTGCATGACACACTCCTAAACAAAGCCAGCATCTGTAGAAGCTAAACAATATAATTGGAGTTATGTATATATATGAGCAATTATGGGTGTAATATATACAAAATTCATGATTTCACAGGAGGCCATGATCAAGGGAGAACACAAAGAAGGTTTTTCAAACTATGTGCTAGGTTTTTGAATGTTCATTTTGCATTAGATTTTTTACTTTTTTTTATCAGTACCGGGGATCGAACTCATGACCACACTCTTGCAAGGCAGGCCCTTATGCCGCTGAGCTAAATCTCCAACCCCTTGCATTAGATTTTTTTATCCAAATGTACATGAGAAGAGCTAATATCTTTTTTGAAACCTAAAGAGATACCTTCACAGAACAATAGTATTCATCAAAAATAAGATGCATGTAAGCCCACTTGTCAGGGATCTAGTGCAGAATATAATACTAGGTGCTATTAGATATAAAAAGGAATAGAAAAAGGTTCCTGCCTGCTCAGTACAGTAAGGACCCTCCTCAAAGGTGCATAATGATTATCTATCATCTTTAAAGGCTCTGCAGAGAGCATCTGGCCTTTGGCCTATTTTAGGATTTTTCTTTATACTAGAGGAAGAATCCTCAGAAAAAGATGTGACTACTGTGCTCTCCCAGTGCTGCACTGTGCGGCCCCACAATCTGAGGCTAGCTACTGGGACATTCTACCCTGTCACCCTGGCATGGGGTGGGGAGGAGCTGTGTCCCTCTCTGTTTCCTGAATCATTTGCAGAGGAGCAGAAAACCAGACCTCAGGATAACCACTTCTAAAGGTAGATGGGCCAGTGTGACCACAGGCACATTCAGATCTACAGGTGCCTTCCTGGCTGCCTGATGGAAGGATAGGACCTTGAGGCAGACACGGCCCACCCAGGAGAGCCCTGAAACTCTCCAGACAGGTGCCAACAGCCGTAGCATCAGAGTATGGCTGCCTTTCCATATCCCCATCCTCAGTGGTTGTGGCTTTCAGCAACCATCGCCTGAGCATATTCCCAACCCACCTTGCCACATCTGGGTACCCAGGTTCCTACCACAGCAGAAGTTGCACGCGGCCGACGGAAGTTGCCGTCCAGCCCCCGGAAGTTGTGTGCAGTCCGGAAGTGAGGTCGAGGAGGGGGTCAGCGGGCTCTCCAGTCTCGGTGCTGGCTCACTCCTGCCCCCCTGGCTCTGGGTGAGGTAGGATGCACAGATGCCTTAGGCAGTTTCCCTGCAGCCTCCTGGGGCCTGCCAGCATGGAACCTAATCCAGTGCCCTTTTCATGGAGTAAATCCTCACAGAACAGCGCTCACCTGACCTGGAATTAATTACTGTTTTCTTCTTCTGCACGATCTTTGCTGTGGTGCACATCACTGTGCTTCCTAGGTTTTTCCATCGAGTAATCCACTAAGGGCAGAAGCAGCTGGAGATGAATCCTTAACCTCCCTGGAATCCAGGCCATCCGCAGTTTCTGAAAGACACCTGAGGCCCATACTCAAGGGTATCACTGCCAGAAGAGCATCTTGGCATCTTATTTTTGTCAGATAATTCTGGTTTATTTTTTAATAACTCAAACTGGAGAGAAAAAAAGACTTGGATATTCATTTTATAGCAACAGTACTGCCAAACTAGTGGGGTGTGACAGCTTCCCAGAATCATATCTACCCAAAATTAATCTGCCCCAAATTAAGGGAAGTTTAGATTTCAGTAAGCTGGAGCAGTTCACAGAAGAAGTAATGCCCTGACCTTTGGCAAAGAAAACTAGAAGTTGGTCCTTGTCCATTTTTTTTCTTAGTTTTGTAAGGGCCACAGTCCATTCTACGGATCTCAAATTAATTCTCACAGAGTGAAACAGAGCAAGCATCGGCCACATAGTGGACAGCCACCATAGCTGTCCACTTACTACAAGGCTGGATGTTGTGTCAAATACTGGAGGCCGTCAGAGATGAATAAGAGCAATGTGTTCCTTCTAAGAACTGGCAGCTCAGTGAGAAATTGAGAGAAAGATAAGGCAGACCATAATGTAGATGACAAATTATGGACATCTATAGAAAATGACTTCCAGGACTTGGAAAAGCTCTTGGAGGAAGTGGAATTTAAGCTGAGCTATTCAGCAGAGACAGCGAGTTTTGGGGAAATCACTTGCCTAGACATAAAATTTGCAGGGTATTTTTAAACCCAGTGTAGTAAAAGTGTGGGATGTTGAAATACTGGAATGACTACTCTTGTATATTTTTCTTAAATGTTCCAAACTATGATACGTTTATGAATGTCATTATGGCACACAGTGATAGTTTTGTTTTTTTTTTTCTTTACAGTGCTGGGAATTGAAGCCAAGATTTTAACACATGCTTAGGCAAATGTGCTATCACTGAGCTACATCCCTAACCCCGAAACATGTTAACCTGCATCATTTAGATTGGTTTGCAAGTTGCAGAAGGTCCAACAGTGCTAGGTGTTATTTGTCTGCAGCAAGGTGAAGGGAGTAGTTCATGGCCAGAATAGAGGCCCCACGGGGTCACAGATGTGCAGGTCCATCTATTGTCCTGGCCACCATCTTTAGTGCATGTTTACATAATAGCGGCTGCACTGCCATGGACTGTGTCCACATCCCAAGATGGAAAAGAGTGAGGTGGTGGGGGCAAAGACAGTGGCTCAACACACTACCTATCTTTTGCTTTAAGCCCCACCTATTCACTCATGTTTCTTTTGCTTTAAGCCCCACCTATTCACTCATGTTTCTATCTAAACAGCCAGAGGACATGTTGACATGAGGGTTCTGTAGATAAGGAAATAGAGGAGGACACCATGAGAGCAGCTGTCTGCTAGCAATTAGTCGTTTCTTCCAGAACACCATTTATTGACTTTGATGGCTTGTGGTAGACACTTTAATTGCCTAGTACTGGTTACTACAGTTCTGGATTTCTTCTGCTCCTACACACAGGAAGGCTGCTTCCCTCCCCCTAAAACCTACGCAGATGCAGCGCTTGCCTGCAGCTATGGAGGGAGAGCAGAGGGCACATGTGTGGCTCCCAGATGAAGGGTTTAGCAGCAGGTCTGACCTGACCCGCAGCCCTGCCCTCCATGCCGCAATGCCCAAGTGGTTCGGGGTCCAGATGGAGCTGAGACTTGGAGTGACAGCTCCACACTGGATATGGCACTTGAGCGAGAAGTAAATCTTCATTCCATTAAGCCATTAGGATACTCTGGTTTCTCTTCAGATTGTATAAATCTTTCGCCCTTCACTATTAAGCCATTAGAATTTGGGATTTGTCTGCTGTTATCCTAAAATCTAGTCTAACCTGACAAATTGATAGTCAGTTAATGTTACATTCATTGCTTTCCTATGTAAGTGGGGATATAGTAAAATGTATTTTATAGCCAGTAGCATTCCTTTAAATAAGAGTTAAAAACATAAATGACCTACCTTTTTAACAGTGTGCTTCTAGGACGATGGTTCAGATGTGGAAATAGTCTACAAGTATATGAGGAAGCACAGGTAAATGTCCTGGAGTTAACTGGGCTCTTTGAAGGGGACCTGGAAGGAATGAGCCTTATGAAGGAAGGTCCTTGTCGACTGGGGCCCACTATGCAAGATGGAGTAGCTGACTTCCTTGACCCTTATAAGCCCTAGCAAACATGACGGTTTTCTTCTTACTGATTTTTGAACTATTTCAGACTTACAAAATGTTATAACAATGATACAAAGGATTCCTCTTTAACTTCACTCCAACCACCCTTACCTGCTTTTGCTCCTGGTGATCTGGAAGATTCTTTGGCTCCTGTGCAAGTTCATCCTTCTTTACTTCTGTGCAGTGTTGGAACTCTGTCCATCCTGCAGGAATGGTCAGCACCAGGGGCAGGGTCTTGACCTGCCCCAGAGATGCCAGCACCTCCGAAAATGCTCAGTGGTGACACTGTGGAGTACCAACCTGTCAGTGTGGCTCTTACAAGGGCTGGTGTGACAGATATGGGGACTCAGATGGCTGGCAGAGATAATCATTGGTTCTTCCTATATGTAGAGTGCAGAAATCTAATGCTGAGAGAGGCCAAGGCATCAAACTGATTTCCTGCAAATATCCAGGGAAGTGACCTCTGCTGTCCTGCACCTGGCTCCCTGCTCCAGGACTTGACTAATTGGAGTCTGGCAGGTTTTGGGAAAGAGCTGCAGGACCGGTGACACCGGTGACACTGTGTCTGGCCCACACAGCCCCACCTCCAGCACAGCACTGAGAGCTCTCTGCTGAGCAAGTTGCCAGAGGACATCTGCTTTATTTCTGTAATCCCCTTTGTAGGTTCTGGCTCCAGTCAGTCTTGGGGCCAATCGGAGTGTACTCCTTTCTCATGCCTCAAAAAGGCTCCAATCCCCCAAGGGGCTCCCCCTCCCCAGAGCTCTCCCAAGCCCCAGCCACACCTGGCAACCAGCAAGAGCTGCGCAGATGCAGCTCTGCCAGCCTTGTGATTCTCGGGTAGTTCCCAAAGGGTCCCCATGGCTTCACTGTCTCCAGCCGTAGCATTGGGAGACAACACACAGACTCTGAGTGGGTGGCCTGGCTCAGTCTGCTGCCCTGGGATAACTGCTGTGTCCACGGCAGAGCAGGAACTGTCAAGGGACGCATCAGTGCATATTCATGAAACATAGGCAGCAAATGTGCAGCACAAACGTGGGACATCCCTGACAGAGGAGGAGACACACAAGATCCTCCATCTCATCTGCCCATAGTTCTGTAAACGAAACACTGATCAGAAAACCAGGGATTTAGCTCAGTAGCACAGCACCTGCTTGGCAAGCTCAAGGTCCTGAGTTTGATTCCTGGTACCAAAAAAAAAAAAAAAAAAAAAACAACTAAGTCTGTTAATCAAAAAATAACCCTACAACAGGAGGGGAGTCAGGTAGCAGGCAAGAAGCAAGATTAGCTGGGAACTTCAGGAAAATGGACAGTGAGTCCTGGGTGGGGCATCTTGATATTATTCTATCTCTACAATAATGGTTTTTTTACATCTTATAAAAATTCAATCATGTGACTTCTTGATGTCATTCACACTGTAAGTATTTTAAAAATACTGAAAAGTAGCTGAAAATGGAGTCCCCAAAACAAAACTATCATCAACATTTTGGTGCAGGTGTTTTTA
>PVJX010032439.1:0-20246 GCA_004027295.1 Dolichotis patagonum
CGTAAAACTTCAGATGAACAGAATTATTCACCTCTACCCTTTTTGTAAGATTTTCCATCAGCGTGGTCTGGGATGCGTTCGTGCTGTGGGCGGCACCGTAACCAGTTTCTCATCGCCCAGCTGCCGTCCTTCAGATGTCACGGGCTCCATTGGTTAACGGATCCTCTGATGGCCCCTTGCTTCTGGGTGTTGACCACCGCTGATGTGCACAGCCCTCTCGGGTCTGTGTGTTTCCGCTTCTCTTTGGTCTGTGGTAAGTGGTTTCAAAGCTGCTGTGCGGCTGAGGGCTCCTGTCCTGGCTTTTGTGTTCCCTGACCACCCGGCCGCTCTGAAGAGCCCGAGGTTGGGCTAGGGATACTGTTTTCACCAGAGCTTGGGCCACGCCTGGGGTGGGGGGGAGTAACTGTTCCTGAGTGAGTTAATTCAGAGCCTCCTGCGAGGCTGCAGTAACTTCTGCTCAGATGGAGGCCGAGGACAAATGCCCCTGTGGAGACACAGTCATTCAGCCCCAATCTACCTTCCACCACGGGTTTTATCCTTTCGCCCCGTGGAGCTGGGACTGGACTGCTCCTTCCAGGGGTGTCTCGGGTTTCCTGCCCTGGGCCTTCGGTGTCTGGAGCGCCTGTGGGAGCACCGGCAGGGCTGGGGTCGCGTTTCCACCGCCCAGAGCTCCTCTGCTCTGCTGGCGGTGCAGGGTGATGAATACGCAGGGGCCAGTTTTCATTACCACTGTGGAAAATAACCATGAGTCGAGGGGCTTAAAAACAGCGGGACGTTATTCACTTACAGCTCTGTGGGTGGGAAATCAGACCCTGTGGGCTCAGGCGAGGACTCTGCTGTGCTTTGGAGACTACGGGGTGGTCAGTGTCTGTCCCCTCTGTCCCATGGCGCCTGTGCTGGGCTCCAGCCGCTCCTCTCTGAGTGCAGCTTCGGGTTGCAAACACCTCACCTCCTCCTCTGCAGACTCCAGGCCCGGAGCAGCTGGGGGAGACCTGCGTCTCCCTTCCCAGAAGGCCTGTGAGCAAGCTGTGCTCGGGGGCCTCGGGAGGAGACCGGGGTCCTCCCCACAGCAGAAGGCGTGTGCCCCAGTTCCACCTGCCGGGCAGAAAGCAACTGGGGTCGCCAGGTGTCTGCTGTTCCTTCTGCCTCATTCAAAGCTGCTGTCCCGAATCGTCCTTCAGACAGAAGCCCTGGGGGTCCCCTTGCTGCGGTTCTGCTAGCGACTGCAAGGCCAGGGCCTGGCACCGGCACCCAGCACCCCTCAGGGACAAGCTGCCTCTTGCCAGGTCAATTGCAAAAGGAGTCTCTGCACGCGGACCCATGAGAAGGGCGAGCCGGTCCTCATCGGGTTTAGAGGTTCCCAGAGATTTTAGCCGCCATGGACACAGCAGCTGTCTGTCCTCCCGGTTTCTGTGGACCCAGCCCTGCTCCCAGCCTCTGCGTTCAATGCTTTCTTGCTTACGAGGTGAGCAGGAGTGGCCTGTGTCTCACACAGGCCCTGTGCCTGGGGCAGTGTCCTGGGCACAGAAAACACTCTCTGGACCCCATTCTGCTGGAGGCCGCGGGTGGCAATACAAACCACTCCCTCTTTTTAAACAGAATGTATTTTAACGTCAAAGCTCATAGATGGCCGGCTCCTGAAGATCGTCCGGTTATTAGAAGCAAGTGTATGTTACAGGAGGTGAAAATACCAGGACTTACCTTTCCACTCTTCCCAGAAGCCAGAGTGGGGGCTGGGTCCTGTCCTGTGTTTACCCCCCGAATCGGCACCCAGAGAATCCAGACGTGGCCAGGAGCCCGGCTAGGAGCTGTGACTCTCTACTTCCATCAGCTGCAGGTCCCAGCTTCCCAGGAGAAAGGAGGGTGAGCCGTCTGGCACTTTGTGAAGATAAACTTTCTGGAATAACGGTTCCTCAAGGTAGGACTTCTCTGTTTGCTTTATCAAGCTTCCTAGACATTTTGGAAACAATTTCTAATGCCTGAAGTCATTTTTTTCTTCCACAAACTGCCGAAATCCAGCCTATAAATAAAGGAACCATGGGGGGTACAGGGTCGCTGGGGTGTGGGAGAATCTGGAAGTGTGGGTACACTGACCACGTTTCAGCTCATTCCCAACCTTCTTGGGCCTGTTTCTAAATAAAAAGTCATAGATTTACAGTCGTTCTCCAGGCATCTTGGGTCACAGAATATGTGTCACCTTATTAAACATTGTTCCATTTGCTTTAGGACAATAGTTAGAGTTCCATGGATATTTGCCACCCTGAATCTTAAGATCTGCAGGGTCAACCAGCAAAAATAATTCAGGGAATTTTTTTGACAATAGTAGACATCAAGGGATTTTAATGATGCAAGCCTGAAACGGCTCAGGGTTCCACCCGGCAACGGAGAGCCAGTAGAGGTGCCGCCAGTGGATGGTGCCCTCGGCAGCTGGAAGAGGTCACAGACTTGGAGGAACTGCGGGAAAGACCAGGACCTTAGGTACCGGCGGCTCTGGGTCCCCCTGGGCTTCTCTGTCTGGTTTCCGTCTGCACTGGTCACCCACCAGTCGGTGTCCCAACTGCAGACCACTCGGAGGACGCCTGCCGATGCCCCCGGAATCCTCCGTCCAGCTGCGGGATCGCCGCCAGCGAGAGCTCTTCTGCCTGTCCACCTTGTGTCCTGTGTCCAAGTGGTGGGAGCAGACTTTCTGGTGGCAGGAGGGAGGGGGGACTTCCTAGTCCTGGCCTTCCCGTTGCTGGCGAGAGACCAGAGAAGGAGCCAGCACAGGGGAGGGACCGGGGAGAGTGCGGAGACTGATGCAGGGTCACACGAAGGGCTGCCCAGCAACTCGGAGACGGGCGCTTAATGCAGTCTTTAGAACGGCAGGTCTGTCCCTCCACCTTGCCACAGGCTCGTGTGTGGGCAGGAAAGCTCTACTGGACCCAGGACCGGGAGGAGGGCGGGCACGCAGGGCAGGCTCAGGCCGGGCTCGGCAGACCCTGTCTTTACTTCAGAGGGTGAGAGTCTGCTGGAGAGTTTTCAGGGACGCAGCGAGCAGAAGCCCAGGGGATGGTGGCGCTGCGCTCGCCCTGTGTGTCTCTCAGAGACGCGGGTCAGGCAGATCGAGATTTTAAGTAATGAACGTGACGCCTTCGCAAAAGTGGTTTAGGAGCGGCCCGGGGACCCCGTCCTCCTCACTGCCCTGGATCGGACGTGGCGGGGTGTGGCTCCTGTGAGGGGAATTTGGATGGTCTCGGGGGAAGACAGCTTGTGCCCCGTGCACTGTGATAAGTGAGCACCTCAGCCAGCAGAGTCAATCACCCCAACCCATGGAGAGGTCGAGGCAGGAGGCTGAGTGCTGCCTGAGGTGTCCACGTGGACACGGGGCCCAGGGAGCAGAGGGCCGCTCGTGATGACTTCATTTACCCTCACAAAGCGTGACACTGTCTTCTCAAAGGGAGGAGGCCGGTGGCTTGAAGTGGGGCTGGGTTTATGCTCCTGGTAAAGGAGATGCTGTGCTTCTGGGCTCAGCTTCTAACGCTAAGGCCGTAAACAGCTGGCATCTACTGAGTGTCACTGCTGCGCTAGAAATGTTCAGTGTTGCATGCTGAGCTCAGGAGGCTGAGGCAGTCCATGTCAAGAGCCAGTGACCTTCTTTGGGAGCTGGAGAAGAGCATTCTCAGGAGCATCTCTTTCCATGTTCTGGGTCAGGCCCCAGGGAAAGAGAAGCATAAGCAAAGGAGCCTTTGAGTGAGGTGACACAACTTGGGAATACACTGAATATTTGGGAACTCGTAGGGTAATTGACTGAATCCAATGGAAGAAAGGCAACACAGTGAATTCCTAAACACAGTAAACAAGTTGGGCATGGTGGTGTGTGTCTGTGATCCCAGCATTTGGGAGGCTGAGGCAGGAGGATCACCGCCAAGTTTGAGGCCAGCTTGGGCTTCCTAGTGAGACTGTCACAAAACAAAAACAAAAACAAAAACAAAAACAAAAACACCTCCACATCACAGCAAACACCACAGACCCAATCCACGCAGCTTTGCACGTGTCTGCTGTTTAACCTCTTCAGGCTGACGAAGCAGGACTGTTTGTTTCATCAAGGAGGTATCTGAAACTCATGAGGCGAAGCATGTTTCCTAGGCTTGGAGGACAGTCAGGAGATGGTTTGTTTGACCTCAGATTGGGCGATCTGGACACTCCTGAGGTGCCAAAGCCACGGTGGGGGGCTGGGTGGGGACAGGCCATGGCGTTTATCCTCAGGTGTGCACGGTGGCTCCTGACTGAGGAGGGGCAGTCAATCCGCTGCCAGGCAGATGCCAAGCGCGAGTGTGCTTGAAATAACTGACCACGTGCTAAGTAACTGTCTTGCACAGCTTGTTTTTCACATTAATTGTATAATAGACAGGTAAAGAACCTAAAAAGAGCACACAGCATGGCTTCATCTTCTGTTTTCCACTTACGCAGGCAAGAAAGATGCTGGTAGTTGGGTGTTTGGATAAAACCAGATTTCTAAGGGACATGCAGAGTGGCTGAGACAGTCAGGAAATGTCTTTGTGAGCTTATGCAGAGACAGAAGATCTTTATTGAAACAGCTTCTCATTTTTAATGCAATTTCTATTTTTATACTTAATAAGTGGACTGGATTGTTCAGCATTACCATTTGATACCACTAGATAGCGCTGTGAGACTAAAGTTAAATTACACCTCTGATGCCTTTGCCGCTTCAGAGAGAGAGAGAGAGAGAGAGAGAGACAGAGAGAGAGAGAGAGAGAGAGAGAGAAGTAGATTAAGAAGGAAGAAGAGATACTTCAGAGGGAAGCTTTAAGAGCAGTATTTTTATCACGAAGAGAGCTTTTATTCCGCTGCATTTCCTTTTGCAGAACTTTATGTCAAGGGCAGAAAAAGTTACTGCTGATAAATATCCACTTAGAGTTAATATTTTTTATTAGCTTTGGTTTGCACACACACACGCATTCGTGCAAAAGTAGCTGTGGACTTGGATCCAGCCTTTGGATTTTCCATTTGTGATGGTAGTTTAAATTGTAGTTTTAATAAAAAGGAGGAGGCCATAAGACAGTATTCCATGATTGCTGCTATCTACATTTATGAAAACAGTAAATCTTCATGGTGATACAGTGTTGTCGGTGAGATATTTTTTCAATTCTATGGTCTTGGTGAGTTTAACAGAAGTACACTTGCTTGCTACCTTTATGAGTGTCGATTTATTAAAAAATAGCTTAGCTTAGCTTTGTGAAAATGCACAGAACATTTGAATGTCTTTTTTTTGTTTGTTTGCTTTGTTTTATGAAATGGGTCTCACTATGTAGTTCAGGCCAGCCTTTAACTGTGTAGCCCAGGCTGGCTTTGAACTCATGGTGATCCTCCTGCCTCAGCCTCCTGAGTGCTGGGATACAGGTGTGTGACACCACACCCAGCCCATTCGAATGTCTTTCTCTCATTGGATCCTGCTGTGACAGGAGGGCCCTGTCCTCCTTCTGTGGCTGTTGTTACTTTCTGCTGTCCTGCCCTGGCTTGGACCTGGAGCCTGTGTGCCAGGGGCTCATCTCTCCCTGCTCGCTCCTGTGAACACCTCTGCCACTCCTGACTTTTTCACTCCCTAACTCGTTTTTGTAGATGGGCTCACGCTTTTCTCAGCAGCTTTTTTTCTGGAACATTCTCTCTCAGCCTTTAATTTTGATAACAGTAGAGAAAAAGTAATAGTTTCTTTTTTCCAACTTTCCCTTCTTATTAATTTTGTGACCACACGACACCAAAGTAACTGATAAACAAGTGTAGGTGGCCAGTTTCCGACCCTTTCTGTCACACATTTGAGTTGCGATTTACTTCCGGTGAGAAAAAAGATGTTTACATTAGATGGGCATTGACTTGTTCTCACCTCATTTTCCACAGTTCCTCAGTTTCCCCTGTACTAACTAGCTACTTCGTAATCTAGCTATTTCCTAAAGCTTTGAGGAGTCCCTCCTTCCAGTCCAGAAAGGGACCATAGACACAAGAACAAGGCTTCTGGGCAAGGCCAGGTGTTGGGATACTGCAGTGGATCGGTCACTGGTGGTCAGCTTAATCACCAGCTGAACTGAATCGGCGTGGTGCTGAGTGTGGCTGGTCCACCTGAGGACTGTGGCCAGCATAAAAGGACACCTGGAGAGGAAGAGGTGTTGTTACTGGTTCTCCTGGTCGTTGCTGGTTCTCCTAGGTGTTGGTGGTGTCTGGAGCTGTTGGTTCTCCTGGAGGAGCCGTCATGCTGGCTTCCCTGATGTGAGCTCAGCCATTATTATTGGAGGAGCTCGGGACCTTGTCACTGAGGGTGGCTGCGGTTCACTTTGGGGCAGCTCTGGTCCTTACTTGGAGCATCACTTCTTGGCTCTGGAAGGAAGATGTGTGCTGTTTAATCTCCAGGAGGGGCTTGTCACGCTGGCTTCCTGACACGTACCTGAATGTTCTCATCGTTGGAGGGGCTCGGGACCTCACTGTTGCTGAGGGTGGCTGTGGTACTTTTCAGGGGAGCCCTGGTCCTTATTTTGAGCATCACTTCTTGGCTCCAGTGCAGAACCCTCAGTCTGCTGGCACAGCAACTTCACCCCGCTGGCACAGGCTTTCTAGTGTCCGCCACTGACCTTTGGGCCTTCCCAGCGCCGATCCGTGGGATAGACTTGGTGGGTCACTGTTGTGGGCTCTGGGTTTTCAGCTGAACTCACGCAGGTTACCGCCAGGGGATCCAGACCCTCGGCTGGATTTTCGAGGTCTTTACTGTTGTGGACAGATTTCCTGCACTCTCTTTGTATCTGATTCCTTGGGTGAGCTTTATAAACAATACTATAAATTATGTGTCCTGCATGTAGTTGTTCTCCTTGCAGCCCCTGACTACAACAGATAACCACTGGTAAGTGTTTTCTTCTCTGTCATGTAAGAAAGCAGAGGCAAAGCCCCGTGTCTGAGATCTCAGTAAGGCAACCTCCGCCCTAGATTCTGCTCTGTGCTGGACGCCGGACAGAAACCCTTTCCTCCTTGTATCCTGTGCAGAAAAGCTCTGTGGAGACAGAACCACGCTGACCTGTGTCCCTTGCCTCTGTGAAGGACAGAGTACACGCGACGGCCTCCAGCCGCTGCAGTGCTGGCCCTGCTGGCACGAGCGCCAGCGCTTGGACACCTCCTTTCTTCCCTGCGAGGGAGGACACACTGCTGGCTCCTCGCAGGCCCGGGTCTCCGGCTCCCCTGTGCCCCGCCGGTTGCGGGGTGGTGGCCAGCGCTCGTTTTTCAGCTGTGGTTACCACCCGACATCCCGATGGTCGGGCCGGAGCTGACTTCTTGTAGGAGGAGGTCAATGGTGAATGACTCGCCCATGATCTGGTCACCAGCGCACGCAGCCAACAGGGCACAGCAGCCTGAAGTGAAGTCCCAGTCATCAAATCCGCCACCGTCCCCGTGGCTGGGACACAGGAAGAGGATGCAACCAGGCTTACAAAGCGGGGAAAGTCTGAGTGAGGAGTCACGCGATCAGATCAGACACTCGGCCCAGCATCGCTGGGTCCTTTTCAACCCGCAGACTCTCAGTCCATCCTCCAATCCGTGATGGAAACACTGCTCTCACAAAGTCCCCAGGGGCCCTTCTGGGGTGTGCCACCCTCTGAGAAGCTCTCTGAAGCTCACGTTTAGCATTTTGATTTGCTCTTTTCCCCTCCCCCACCCTTATCCTCATCCTCATGAAACCTTGGTGAACATGATTAAAGAAGTTTGTTTTTCTTATTGTGAGGCAACAGGAATAAGAGAGGAATAGTGACTGTCTCCAGATTCAGACTGGCCTGAGTAGCGGTCCATCACTTGGCCTTGGTACTAGACACTGTCCCCGATGGGAACCCCGGTGTGCGTTGGTCCTGTTCTTTTCTTGGTCGCCTGGGCTGCTCGCTGCGCGGTGTCTGCTTTCTCCTCCTGCTCTCCTCTCCCCTCCGCCTCCAGCAGGCAGCAGCCGGGGGCGCCCCAAGGCTGCCGCGTGTTGAGGTCAGCATCAGGACTGCCCTGGGACTCCAGATGGGCGGGCGCAGGTGGGGACGGGAGGTGTCCAGCTTCTCTGCTCTGGGGCCAAATGTCCGCAGGTAGACTCCCAGCATGCAGGGCTCTGGCTGTAGACTCCCAGCATGCAGAGCTCTGGCTCTAGACTCCCAGCATGCAGAGCTCTGGCTCTAGACTCCCAGCATGCAGAGCTCTGGCTCTAGACTCCCAGCATGCAGGGCTCTGGCTGTAGACTCCCAGCATGCAGGGCTCTGGCTCTAGACTCCCAGCATGCAGGGCTCTGGCTGTGCAGGTGATTGGAAGACTCTGCTTCTAGCAAAACAACCAGGGGGATTTCAGTGCATTTTAATTTACCAGTGTAGATGCGTCACCACGTGGATCCCTTTTTTAAAATTTATTTTTGTCATTTTTGAGACAGGGTCAAATTATGCAGCCTAGGTTGGTCTCAAACTCACACTGATCCTCCTGCCTCAGCCTCCCGAGTGCTGGGATTACAGATGTGCACTACCATGCCCAAGTTCTTAAATTTGGTGTGCTCCAGTGTTAAAGACTGGACGAATATTATAATATTTTTTCTAAGGGGTGATGCAAAACATTTTAGAATTTATAACAAAAAATAAACATTTTTCTCTAATTTTATCAACCCAGGAGAGCATATTGTTAGGAATTTCCTGATTTCATTAGGATGTTTCCATTTGGCAGTGGATACTTCAGATGTTAAAAATAACTTGTGAAGCACTATTTTTTCTTTTCAATGTGGCATCATTTTTGAAGGCAAAAATATAGTTTTTGTTCAAAAATCATACACCCTCTACGCGCTGTGAGGAGAGGAAAAGAGAGATTAAAAACAGGTCGATGGTGTAAATCTACTCGAATCCATCTCCTCCCCACTGCAGAATGACTCATCTTTTGTTTCTCCACACATGCACAAAATGCAGTGTAAAATACACTTATTTTCCCCCCATACCTCTTTTGGTTAATTTAAACACGAGTTTGAATGTTCAATTTTTACTCTTGTAAGTTTAACCATAGGCCAGAACTGTTTGTTTCTTTAACATTGACTTAACTCTGACTGCTGTTGACATTTTTTAAGGTCTGTTTCTTTTAATACTATGCAATTTAAGGGGGGGGATCAAGACTAATTGGCTGTTAATGAGAAATGCAGATAATGAGAAACAAATGTAACATTAATGTCGTGTACAATGTATGTCTGCGTGCTTTAAAAGGTAGGAACATCACCATTCTTCAAAATTAGGGTATAAAGTCATCATAATAATTACCAGCAGCTGTGCTGTAACTTGCATTGCAAGTGGAAACTTCTCCATCAGAACAAGATGTCAAAATGTTTGAGGGTGTACATTTAATATAGGTTTTGAAGGCTTGATATGTTTTTCACCTAAATATGTATGTTTTAATCCAGCTACCTGGCATCTTTCAGAGGCTGGAAAAGATTAAAAACGTGTTCTCGTCCTCACAACAGCCATCACTCCTTCCTGAGTAGGAGTCTGTCAGATTAGGAGTGGGCGCCCCGCGCTCCGGAGCGCTGCGCGTTTACAGATGCTGCGTTTGTCACTTCAGACCGCGGCGCGACGCGCCGACTGCGACCTTATGGATTCTCAGCCTGTGGTGATCCCGACCCTCTGGTCCTCAGCTTTGGGCGCCTAGGTCTTGAGCTACGGAGCAACGTCCAGGGTCGTGCAACAGGTCCTCCCAGATCTGGGGAGCTGGGGGCGGAGAAACACTGCTCTTCTGGAATGATGGAATAAACCACTGGGGTGCGTGCAGCGACAGCAAGAAAGGGAAGACGAGCACAGCACAGTGCTGAAGTTAGTCAGAAACACTTTCAGGCTTGACGAGTTTGACGTTTGAGTTATTGAATGGCGTAAACTTAGGGAAGTGATGATAATAATGATAATTTTCATAGTCTATCCATTCATCCATTCATGCTTCCATCTACACACCTGCCTATCCACCCATCCTTCCATCCATCTGCCCATCCATCTATCCACCCTTCTTTTTTATCCATCCTCTCTTCCTTCCAACCATCCACCTGCCCATCCACCCACCTGCCCATCCATCCATCCTTCCATCCACCCACCTGCCCATCCATCCATCCTTCCATCCACCCACCTGCCCATCCATCCATCCATCCATCCACCCATCCATCCATCCACCCATCCATCCATCCATCTATCCACCTGCCCATCCATCCATCCATCCATCCATCCTGCAACAAATGCTTATTAAATAGAAGTTAAAGCAATGATAAAGTGTAGAAAACCTCTGCTGTCATAAAGTTGATACTCTAGTAGATAGTAATATTGTACACTGTCGAAGCTTACTATATTACAAACATTCTTCTATTTGACATACATTATCTCATTTAATCCTTGTATCTCTTTTTACATTGTTCTAAGTGAAAAAGTAATAAGATGTCTGTGAGCAAATGTGGTATCATTAATACTAAAAATAAAAATTACACATCCTTATAGAAATATGTACTTGTAAGAATTTTTTTGGAGTTTTCCATGAAAGGCATTCACGCTATTGGAAGAATTATTTAGACAGCAGCTTAAAAGTAAGAAACCCTATTTCTATATATGTATGTGATTTGTGTATTTTAAAAGAGAGGAAGGTCTTCTATAGCATTGAAATAAACTCTGATAAAGCACATTTGTAGCAAAGGGGAGCATTTTTGTATGCAGGCTGTTTATTGTTATGCTGGTGCTAGTCACAGCTGGCGCCAAAGGCACTCACTCCCGGGGGAGGCCTGGTGCATCAGTCACCTGCCTCAGCATCTTTAGGGCGCTTCTCAAACTACTGCGCTGACCTGACGTGGTGGTGCACACCTGAAATCCCAGCACTGAGGCAGCTGAGGCAGGAAGATCACTCTGAGTTCAAGGTCAGCCGGGGCTACACAATGAGCTAAAGGCCAGCCCAAACTATACAGTGAGCCCTTTTCTCAGAAAACAAAACCAACCCCCCAAAGCCCTGCTTCTTTGTGGTCAAGCAACACATCTCTAAAATGGGGAACTCTAAGCACCGTGTAGCAGATAGCTGGAGACAGAGTTCAGTAATCTGCAGTTTTTACCAAATTACTGTGATTCTAAATCAAAATTAAGTGTAAGAGCCACTGATGTAGAATGCTGTTTTCAGTCTAGAAGCTCACATGTTCTCTCGCTATTTGAAATTCTCGAAGAGTTATGTTGTCAGCCGGTGAACATCTGTCTAGAATTCTAATACACGCAATCATCGTGTGTAATAACATACAATATCCATTAATGTTGAACAAGGGGTCTGCTCCCTGGCATTATGAAACCTGGAATATTGCTTTTCTTCCTGTGTGGATTATGAACCGCTGGCATAAATCTCAATTTTTGTCTAATTTTATTTCTGATGGCTGTTCTCCCATTTGTCATATCCAATGCTTTAGTTGCTTGGTTCCTGCTATTTTATTATGGCCCGATCTTCTCTTGAAACCAATTTCTTTTTCAAAATTATTTTGGAAATACTCACTCTTCGGGAGGTAAGGACAACTAGTCAACCTGTGGTCAGGCTGGATCATTACACGATTAAATATACGCTCCGCGCTGAGAGACAGAGGCGGGGCTTCTGGGCCGCTGAAAAGTCTCCGTTGCGTTTCCGCCACATCCTGGTTGATTTCTTGCTGAGGCCCCACGTGTGATGTGGGGGTGGGGGTTGCTCTTCCCAGGGTTTCCGGCATCTCCCCTCTGTAGCTGCTCGGCCTGAAACATCTTTCCTTGACGAGGGTGGAACGTTGAAGAATCTTAAATGTTTTGCTGGGGTCAGAGCACCTGCCACTTCCTGTCACAGTCCGTGGTCGTGCGGCTTTGCCTGATGAGCAGAGGGCAGAATGGGGCGGGGGAGAGCATATCTGTACCCGCACTGGGAGGGGAAGTAAAGCTCGGGTATTTCGGATAACATTGCATTTCTATGTCACTTCTTGCTCGGAGCAGGGCAGAAGTGAATTGCTAGGTTTTACTGAACCAGGATGGGGACAGTCAGGGGACACTTCTGCTAAAGAACATTGCTGCTTGTATCAGTTAGTCAGGTGAAAACAAGAATTTTTTGAGCCCTGATAGTTAAGCACTACAAAAAAACATGTATAACGTGTAAGCTACAGATGGAGAAAAATCACGGAATGTTCACTATATTTGTCAAAAGAAGACCAATGTGATAGTTATTAATCCAACAAAACATTTTTTAGCCTATGATATCAAGTGCTAAGCAAAGGCATAGTGGGCAGGTTCTAGAAGAACTACAAAGATAACTGGTGCAAATGTTTCCTAAGTGTTTTATTTAAAAATGGACCAGCTGCTCTTTTGAGCAGGGTAGTGGGAGAGGTGACAGCAGTGAATGTGACCCAGGAAGTCCCTGTGTCCTGAAACTGGGCCCGAAGAGCATGGTTACGGTGACCTGATGTCTACCTGGGGTTGCCATGTGTGCTTACTGTGGTACGGGTGCTCCCGCACGGACATCAGCCTGTTTAACCCTCAACCGTCTCATCAGCTAGCTGCCACTGAAGAGCAGGCACTAAGATGAAATTGGAAGACCCAGATATCCTCCTCTAATGATTTTTATTCTTAAGAACCAATAGTAGGCTTTGAAATCCTAAGTCAAACCATGTGAACTGATAATTTTTTATAGAACAAAAAGAATTGGATACTGGGCTTTTCATATACTTTCTCTCTCTCTCTTTCTTCCTTTTGCTTTTGAAGGCAAGCAAATTGAGGCTGGCCTCAAATTCACAGAGATCCTCCTGCCTCAGCCTCTCAAGTGCTGGGTATTATAGCTGTGTGCCACCCATGCACAACCCAACTCAACGTCAGTAATAAAAAATTTATGGAAATTATTTTCAGGGCAAAATGTGTATGGACGGTCATCAGCTATCACGATCCCCTTAACATTTATTGACTATTTCACTGTGCCAGACATTGTGCTATTATTTCACATGTGTTTTCGAACTGAATTCTAGATTAGTTTCTTATGAGTCCAACACACAAATTACCATAAATGTAGTGCTTAAAAGAACATGAATTTATGGTGCAGTATTGTAATTCTGGAGATCAGAAGTCCAAATCGTCTTCACTGAGTTACGTTTACGTTCTTTGCCTAATTCTCTTCCTCCCGGAGTCCTTGAGGGAGCAAGCTTTCCAGCTGTCAGCAGCTGGCACCCTGCTCTCCTCTGAGTTTCTTATCATTGCTCCAGCTCCTTCAAGGACCCTAAGGCTACTGGACCCATGGGTAATTCAGAAGAACTGTCCATTGCAAGGTCTAGAGTCTCATCTGCAGATTCCCTTAGCCATGAAAGGAGGCGCAGCCGTGCTTTCCAGAGATTAGGACGAGGTCAGTAAGTGACTGTGACCCTCCCCTGTGCTGAGACCGCAGATATTATGGCTGTGGATGTGGTCCTGTGCTTGTGTATCCAGTAAGTCAATCCCACGAGTCAGTGCAACTTTCAACAGTGCAAAAGTGACCAGGTCACTACAGCTACGATTATTTCTTCTGGGTCAAAATTTTTTTCTTCTGTGAATGTGAAGATCTGGTGTTTCAAGTGATCTGGGCATTGAAAAAAAAATTTAAAGATTTTCCGTGATGATTATTTGACTCTTCTTTTTATGGGGAGGCACTGGGGGAGATCAAACTCATGACTTCCTGAAGCTTACCAGGCAGGTGCTCGTGCCACTGAGCTCAGTCCCCAGCTATTAGACTCTTCTTATAGCTCTCTTTGTAGGCCTGGGTCCTTCTCAGCTGAAAACATAAGTCAGGATCATTAATTTCTGAAATGATACTAATCCTGTTTCTGTCTCCTATCTAAGTGGAATATTATCTCTCCTTGTGTTCACGATATGCATCTCTCTCATACGCTGCAGCATGCAAACACACATCAATTAAATTCATTTTAATAAGTCATTTTACATGATTTAAAATAGAAGCTGACTCCTAAAAGCCTTGTCTTGAAGTGATCACCATCAAACTCCATCCAGAAGTGTGGTTTAAAAATGGACATTTTAGAAGGTGTAGTGGTTGACTGATTGATTGTGTCCCCTTGAGAAGTTTAGTTAAGAGAAGCTTAGCTAGATTGCTCAGCAATTCTGTACCCTAAGGTGTAGAGGACCCGCCCCAGGGTGGCTCAGTGCCTGGATGGTGTAAAGAGGAAATCAGGAAGGATGGAGCTGCTTCTGTTCTTTGGAAGAGCTCAGTCTTTGCCTTCACCTTGGACCTCATCTCCTGGCTCCCGGTGCAGACTCTGCTATGGATCCTTCACCTTCTGTCACAGACCCATCCGCCTCCTGCTACTCGTGTGGGACACTGCAGTGAGCTCCAGACTTTGGGCTGGAACCGTTGCAGACCCACTTCCTCATCTGACTCTGTGGCTGCCTCTCGTAAGCCAGTCTTGTAAATTCTTACACATTTGTGTATCCTGTGTTATTTCTGCTTCTCCAGTAAAACATTGACTGATACAGGAGGTAAGACTTTTTGTTATTGTCTCCAGTTCTCTAATCACTAATATTCAACAATTAGATAAGAAGGGAAAAGTGAAATAAAAAGCCAACAGAAAAATCTACAAACAAGTCCTTAAGTGTTAGCATGTAAGGATAATGGTATCATAAAGAACACATGTGCATCTTTGGTAGACCTGTTTTCTGAGTTCATTCCTCATGTAATTGAGCATTCTTTACATAAATACTCACAGGAAAAGTTTCTCAAGGTTAATCAGGGGAGTCTGAGTCAACACATTTGCTTTTATTTTCATAACTGCTAGGAAGCTCAGAGCCTAAATTTTTCCTCAATTGCGGAGTAATTTCTCTTCATGTTTACTTTTATACTGCTAGCCATATATGTGTGTGTTTCAAATTATTTATATGGCACTGATGTAGCATATATATATTTTAATCTTTTAAAGTTTTATTTAAAGAGAAAAAAACAAAACAGAAAAAAGGGTAGCAATTATACAGAATTCCAAAGGAAGAAAAGAAAAAAAAGAAATCACAGCTTGATAAATTACATATTGTCATCTTGGAAATAGTTGTTCAAATTACAAAATTAAAGCATATAAAATAGACATTCAAACAGTGAGATTGCAAACAGTTCTGCTCAATGATTTAATAAAAACTTAGTAATATGGTCATCAATCTTACGCACTTAAACATACATGTAGTTATATCCTTTAGAGTACTTTCTTTTCTTCTCTTTTTTACAGTAGCAATTACACATTTTGGGTTTTATTACTCCTACATTTCTTATTAATTTTACACTAGAGACACAATGTGATATTTATAAATATGATTATTTATTTCACTAATAAGGATAGTCTCAAGTTGTCTCCATTTCCCTATGAAGCCCTCAAGATCATCTTTTTTATAGCTGAGTAATATCCCATTGTATAAAAATACCACATCTTTTTCATCCACTCTGCGGTTGATGAGCATCTTGGTTGTTTCCAAGATTTAGCTATTACAAATTGTGCTGCTATGAACATGGGTGCACATATATCACTGTGATATGACCTTTTCAGTTTTTCTGGGAAAATACCCAAGAGGGGAATAGCTGGGTTGAATGGAGCTTCTAATCCTAGTCTTCTGAGAATACTACATACTGATTTCCACAGTGGTTGCACCAGTCTGCACTCCTACCAACAGTGGAGCAGTGTTCCTTTTTTCCCGAAGCCTCGCCAACATTTGTTATCAGTTGATTTCTTGATGGCAGCTATTCTTTCCAGTGTGAGATGAAATCTCAATGCTGTTTTAATTTGCATTTCTCGAATGATTAGTGATGGTGAACATTTCTTCATGTATTTATTTGCCATTTGCATAACTTCATCTGAGATCTGTATGTTCATCTCAGATGCCCATTTTTGGAGAGGGCCTTTGAATTTGGGGGGTTGATGTTTTTCAATTCTTTATATGTTCTTGATGTAAGTCCTTTGTCTGAGGGGTTGCTGCCTAAAATTCTTTCCCATTCTGTGGGTTTCTTTTTCACTCTGTTGGTGATTTCTTTTGAAGTGCAGAAACTTTTCAATAATATGAGATTCCAGTTGTTGATTCTCTGAAGTGTTTCCCGTGCAGTTTGTGTTTTGTTCATGAATTCTCTGCCTACCCATATATCTCCAAGACTTCTACCTACCCTATCTTCTAGTAGATTTAGTGTTTCTGTTTAATGTGTAGGACTTTGATCCATTTAGACTCTAGTTTTGTGCATGATGATAGGTATGGATCCTGTTTCAGTCTTCTGATGCAGCATATATTTTAAAGAAGTCATATCAAAATCATTTCTCAGATGCTACATAGAGTTTGTGGCCAGAGGCAAAGGATTTCTAAAAGCGACAGATTAGAGGATGCCGGGCCATTGCCATTTTTGTAAGAAGTCACAGGTTCCAGTGCTGCCATGGCAAAACTGTTGCTCAGCCCTCAACGGCACCCATCCATTTTATCCAGACTCTTAATGACAGGTTGCTCTCTAAAATTCCTGGTCATGCTTATGATTTTATCTTCTCAAAGTTGAGACTGTGAGGTGCTTAAGGTCCAAATTTTCAGGGATGTCAAACATACAAGGAGAGCCCTAAACAGCCAAGTGGCTGGAAGTGCTGACACTATTCTGTGGGATTTCTGGTGAGCACTCAGTTATACATACGGAGCAAACCTCCCCTCTCTGCATGCCAGGAAAAGGACAAGAGTGATCCAAAGTGACCCCCTTGCCTCAGCCTCATGTGTTCATAGTGGGGCCTTGGAAATGCGAGTGGACCGCAGAGGCAGAGTCAGAACAACTGATGGATCCCTTATGCTTTCAGCAGATGGAGCCTGCTTGGAGGTGGTCACTAGTGCTGAGGGCTGGAGGTGGAAATCTTGCACCTGGTTCTGGCTCCTCCCTTCCCTTCTACTTCCTGGCTACCATGGGTGAGCGGCTGCCCCTGTCCTCTTCTACTGTTCCATTTCCGCTTTGGTAACCAGGCTCTGTCACCAGGAGCCGAAGTAACCCTCCCCTCCTTTCAGCTGTGGGTGTTGCCTGCGTCATCTCAGCGCCCAGGGATGTGACTGGGACTCGAGGGCAGTGGTGGTCCCAGTGCTGGTCTCCACTGCTCTGAGGAACCGGCTTTGAGCCTCAAGAAGGGGAGAAGATGGAGAAGCCATGTTCTAAAGTCCTGGGGATCCTTCGGTTAGGTCTGGAGCCCGGGAAGCCAAGCACCACACGCTGGAGGAGCGCCTCATCCTTGCTGCGATTAGCCTTGGTCTCCTTGGTCCTCAGGGTCAGAGTGGCCCCAAGTGTGACAGTGCGGTGCCGTAGATCTCGTGTCCACGGACACCCTGGGTAAGAAGAGGCTCGGAAAGGAGGCAGCTTCCGGAGGCGTGGACCTGACCGGTGGAGGTTTTGGGGGGCCTCTGTGGTTTGGCTTTGCTGTCTGTGACTGGGGGAGGTACGCGCCTCATTCTGGGGGGTTTGCATCAGGAAGCCCCACAAGCCAGCCGATATGAACCACATTCCACTATAAGAATTTTACTTGCAGTAAAGATGGTATTTTTGATTCCTGCCTTATTCTCAAATGCTTCAGGACTTGGGCAGAAAATGTAGCAATAATTCTGCAAGACTGTGGGATATGGAATTAGCATGAAAAAAATCAATAGGCTTCAGATAAGCTGGTATTTCTTAGCCGAGGGAAGTCTGCCTCCCCCGACCCCCATCCCTGGGTGACATTTGGCACTGTCTGGAGACATTGCAGGTGACCGTGAGTAGGGCCAGTGGTGCCGTTGGCTTTAGTGAGTAGCAGTCCAGGAATCTGCCAAATGCCCTCGATACACAGGACAGCACCACGACAGAGTTATCTGGTCCTCAGTGCCAGGAGCTCAGTGCCAAGGGTCAGCTCTCACGCATAAAAAAACCCTAACGTTAGAAATCACACTGTTTGATCAGTGTTGCACGCCTGTATCTGGCAACCTGAGCAAACGTTTTGAAGATAACTATACAATATAACAACCATTGTTAAATTCCCGTCTTGTGTTGAAATCCTATGTCACTACTGAGGTTTTTTTGTTGCTGCTGTTGTCATTTCACTTTTGTTGTTTTGTTTGTTTGCTTTTTGCTTTTTCTGTGTTTTCTCTTTAAAAGCAAACAAAAAAACCCAAACCCAAACCTAACCCATTAGAAGATGCCATTTACAGTGACAAGAGCCACAGCTGCAAAGGGGACTTAAACCTCACGCTAAGTGAACCAAGTCTGCCTCAGGAACTAACGTAACACCCTGCCGAACACACTGAAAGACACCCTTCCCTCTCAGCTAGGACCGCTCGGTTGTACCAACGTGTCAGCTCCCCTAAGTTGATTCATGGATTTAATATGTTCCTAGTGAGTGTAGCACACATGTCCTAGTGCGGGGCTGGAGACAGTGACAGTGAGGTTTGTACTGAAGATGACCTGTCAGAGGAGCTGGGACGACGCTGACAGAGGGCCTACTCCCCCTTTATTGACATGCCCACATGTCTCTGCGATTGAAAATGTGGGCCTAGAACGTGAGTAGAACACAGGCCAGTCTGATGGATTAAAAGGTCTAGAAGGAGCCCCGAGGGCTTTTCGCGCATATGAAAGGGTTAATCCCTGCAGAGGAGGGATTACTAATTCACAGATGGTGCTGGGACTGGGTCCTTTTTTAATTTTTTTTTTTCTTTTTTTGAGACAGGGTCTTGCTATGTAGTTCAGGCTGCCTGGACTCACTATGTAGCCCAGCTTGACCTCAAATGGATGGCAATCTTCCTGCCTCAGCCTCCCGAGTGCTTGGATTACAGAAGTGTGCCTCCAAGCCTGGCTCATCTGGATCCTTTGGAAAGCCAAGGTATCTGAGGTCTCTGCTTTGGGCCCCAAGGAGAAAGATTCCTTCCTGTTGTGATTGTTCTCTTTGGCTCTCATCTGGTTTTAGGAGACGGTGTGCTGACTGTGGTCTCCTTGGAGATGGCAGTAGAACTCAGGACCTCAAAGTCCCCTGGTCTGGTGGTCTCAGCCAGCCTGGCTGCTGTGGTTGGTCAGTTATTCCAGGGGGGTCGTAGGAGGCAAATGTGCCAGGGTTATGGGCTGATTCTGCTTAATTAGCTCACGTTCAGATTTTAGATTTCAGATTTGCTTATCTTACCTGGAGACAGTTTTGACCTTTGGCTTTTGAAATTCCTTTCCCAATGAAATGCTTCTCAGTTTGGGGTTTTCTAACCCATGAGGTTATAGAGCAACATGATATAACACTTCCATTCTTTTGGAAAGAGATACATTCTGCAGCACCTCCACATGCAAAGAAATGACCAGGGACCGCAGTAGAACCACCAGGAAAGTGACCCACCATGGCACAGGGGTGAAGAGCCACTTGAAATGTGTGCCGATGTTGAACTTTATTTTTTTTCCGTATTAATAAACATGCGCATTGAATTTTTTTTCTGGACGCTCACTTCATTGCTTAGTTCATGGTGTTGGATACCTCTAGTGACCATCACATGAGTCAGGTTCAAAGCGGCTGGTCTTAGAGCCCTGGGGAACAAGACGGGCTTTTGTTCATTCCAAAAGCCTTTGTCAGGCACCGACTATGCAGTCATACCTGGGTGAGATTCTAAAATCACAGTGCGGTCAAACAAAAGTGGCTCTTGTTCTCACGAAGTCACAGCTCAGAGAGAGGCCAGCTTTTAAACCAAAGTTCTAAGTAATTAATTACAGCTGGGGTGGAGGCCGGGGAGGAAGTTATTGGCAGGAGGGGAATCAGGGTGGCCGCTCCATGGTCCATTATCATTCAGATCTTGCACAGTAGAATCTGGCAGTGTTACATTTATTTATTGTTGACTAGGAGGCATGAATTTATCTATATATTCTGGTTTTAAATTAACAAAGATCAGCTGGGTGCTATGGCACATACCTGTAATCCCAATAGTTGGGAGGCTGAGGCAGTTCAAGACTAACCTGGGCTACAAAGTGAGCTCAAGGCCAGCCTGGACTGCATAGCAGATCCTGTCTCAAGAAGAGAAAAACGAAAACAAAATGAAAGAACAACCCCCGAAACCAAACCAAACCAAAATAAAAACCGCACTAAAACCAAAATCAAAACTAAAAACCAAAAATCCCACAAAGATTGTACATACTTGTGATGTACAACAGGATGTGTTGATATATGTGTGCATTATGGACTGACTACAAACCTAATTAACACAGCCATTACCTCACCTTCTTATTCTTTTGTAGTGAGA
>PVJX010032440.1:0-20419 GCA_004027295.1 Dolichotis patagonum
TTGTCAGATCGTGGAGCAGAACTGTTAACAGTCTCACTGTTTGAATGTCTACATTACATGCTTTAACTTTGTAATTTGAACAACTATTTCCAAGAAGTCAGTATGTAATTAGTCAAGTAATAATTTCTTAGGTTTTATTGTTGTACTTTTCCTTTTTTCCTTGGAATACTGTATGGTTGCTACCCTTTATTCTGTTTTACTTTGTTTTGTTTTTTCCTCTTTAAATAAAATTATTAAAAAAAAAAACATTTCTATCTAGCCTTTTCTAACAACCATTCTACGCTCCACTTTTATAAATTCACATTTTCTACGCTCCACTTTTATAAATTTCACATTTTCTAAAGCTCTCTATGTGAATGCAATCTTGCATGTGGCTTATTTTGGTAAGAGGACACTAGTCCTCTAGATACATCTATATTGTTGCAAGTGACAGGATTACCTTCTTTTTCAGAACAGAATAGTAGTGTTCTGATGTATCCATGTTTCTTTATCTATTCACCCCTTGATTCACTGATGGACATTTAAGTTGATTCCCTAGCTTTGCTATTGTGAATCGTGCTGTCGTGAACATAGGGATGTAGATATCTCTTCAGCACGTTGATTTCCGTTCCTTTGGATGGGTGTTCAGAAGTGGGATTGGTGGTTTATATGCTAATTCTCTTTTCAGCTTTTCTGGGCACTTCCCTACCATTTTCCACAAAGCCTCTACTAATTTACATTCCTATGACAGTATACAAGGCTTCCCTTTCCTTCCATACTGGTCAACACTCATTATTGTTTGGCTTTTTTATAATAACTATCTCAAATTGTAAGTTGATAGCTCTTTGTGGTTTTAATGTGCATTACCCTGATGGTTAGAGATATTGAGCATTTTGTCATAAACCTGTTGGTCTTTTATGCGTCTTCTTTTGAGAAGTGTCTTTGTAATCCTTTGCAGTTTTTGAATTTTTCTTCCCTGTGTTGAGTTTTCAGTACTATACATAATTTAGACAGTAACCCTCATTAGATATACAGTTTTCAGATATTTTCTCCCAATGGGTGAGTTTTATCCTTAGCACAAAAATGCAGTTTTCAGGTTTCCTCTTTTTTCATTGCTTAGTGTACAACCCAGAGGCTCCAGCAAGATGGGCAAGTCCCCTACTGACTGTGTCTCTAGCCACCCCATATGTTATCTTAAACAGAACAGGAAGAGGTTTGTGTTTTCAAGTTCCATATAATTGAAAAACTGCCAAATCAAAAAATGTATTGTATCAGTTCTTTTGGCATTAAAGCAAAGACATACTTATAATCAAAGTCCTATAAAAGTAGATACAGAATCATCACTTTTAGTAGATTTCTGCACCATTGATGTAGGATGAAAATTTATGAGGGAAACCTCAGCATGTTTATATAGCAATAACCTGATATCCAGTAATAGGATTAAGGCATAGCAATATATTTGCTGTATCAATTTCCATTCATCTGTTTCATATGTTTTTAAAACTAGTGTTGCAAAATAATTTTGTTTTCTCTTCTCTGTGTGTGTAAATGAAGAATTGAGACTTTTAAGGCAGACCTAGCCAGACGTGGTGGCACGCACCTGCAATCTCAGCGTTCTGGGAAGCTGTGGCATGTTTGTGTCCAACCTGGAGAACTTAGTGACTTAGCAAGACCCTCTCTCAAAATAAAAAAAAAATAAAATAAAAGTGCTGGGGATGTGGTATAGCTCAGTGCAAAGGCCTCGGGTTCAATCTCCATTATTGAGGGGAAAATAAAAAAAACCTCCCCCAAATTCTCCGAAGTATTTTTAAGTTAAAATGCTTAGATTATTGGAGAATTTAAGTGGTGTCAAATTTTTCTTCTTACTTTATTTTAATTTAGTTTTGCTGACAAATGACAATTGTATATATTTATGAGGTACCGTGTGGTGCTGCTTATATACATACACAGACGGAACGAGCACATTAGGTTAATTATTTATGTGTCTATCTCTTCTCTTATGACTTTTTTGTGGTAAGAACATTTGAAATCCACTCTTTTAACAATTCAGAAATGTGCAACACATTATTGACTACAGTTCCCTTGCTATGCAGAAGATCACCAGAGTATTTCCCGTGGACTGAATCCTTTAAACAACTTTTCCCCTTGCTTGTTTCCCCTGCCATCTTCTTCCTTGCTTCCGGGAACCATCATTTCACTGTCTGATTCTATGACTTTAAATTTTTAGGTTGTACATAAAAATGAGAACAGACAGTATTTGTCATAGTGTACCAGGCTTATTTCACTTAGCATACTGGCTTTGGCTTTTAAATGTTTATTTTTTTCCATTTTTAAATGTTTAAATAAAGAATTTAAAATGCATTGGGACCCATGCAAGCATATACTATGCAATTTCAGAGTTATGAAGTTTAAACACAACCAAAATTAATTAAAGAGAAAAGCATAGAGAAAACATTACACTGTGTTTGGGGCATTTTCATTGCTCTGTGAGGAGGTCATACAGGGTACAGATGGGAAAGAATTCATCAAGCTACACAGTCAGTATCAGAGCCCTTGGCAACACAAATGCACTGCAGTAGTGAACAGCACACAAGTACATTCACATGAATGTCATCTGTGCACTGGTGTGTGACTTAGTGGTAGAGTGTATGCTTAGCAGGTCCGAGGCCCTGAACTCAGTCCTCACCAATGAGAGAGAGAGAGAGAGAGGGAGAGAGAGAGAGAGAGAGAGAGAAAGGTAATCTATGCAGTGACAATGAGGTCTTGAATCAGCACTATTTTCATGGTGAATTGCAATAAAAACTACATTTTCTGACAGTGTAAATAGTTCTTCTCATTTCAGTGTTCCAAGTGTGTTAGATTAGATTGGACATTCAGAATGAAGATATGTACCACAGGGTCTGAAACCAAGAGGGTCACATCTCCACTAAAGTACTGGAAGAATTCTATTCCCCTTCCGCCAGTTGGTATACTGTCCTGAAATACAGCTTGCCCTAAAATCGGTTGGAAGAGAATAGAACCAAAATACTTGCAGAGGAAATAAAATAGGACTATCAGAGCTGAAAATGAAAAACATAGTATTAAGAAAGAGACAAATAATAAAACAAGAAGCCCTATGCCTAAATAATGTCTCACAGTCTAAAGTGCTATTACTCTACTGTGTCATTTCTACCCTAACAAAAGAGATCATGACAAAAAGTTAAAGCATTATATTTTCACTAATTTTCTGATACATCTCACATAATATTTGAAAGTCAATATTCTTTTTCTTCCCTCAATACTGGGGACTGAACCAAGGGCCTTCACTCTGAGTTACATCTTCACTCCCCACTACCACCAACACCTTTATATTTTTCTTACTTTGGGACAGGGTCTCACTAAGTTATTAAATTTTCCAGGACAGGCTTGAACTTGTAATCCTCCTGCCTCAGATCCATAGAGTACTGAGGTTATAGGTGTCCTCTACCACCAGGCTTTGCATATTCATGTATTATTTTTGCTTTGCATGAAAGTAGTTCCTCAAAACGGGTATCTCAGGTCCATGCTTCTTTTTTTAATTTCCTTGTGCCTGAGACACAATACCGATGCTCACAATTTAAAGAAAACAGGTTTGTTTTGACTCACAATTTGTAGCTGTTTTAGTGCACAGTCAGCTGGCTCGAAGACACCAGATTCACAGTAGAGGAGGCTGCCATGGAGGAAAGCAACTCACCTCAGGCAGCGCAGAAGCAGAGAGCTAAGGGAGGCTGCAGGAAGAAAGACAAACCCTTCCAGGCCAAGCTCCCCGCCACACCCCACCTCCTAACAACACCTTTAGCCAATCAGTGGACTGATTTGCCCATAACGGTAGCACTACAAGACCCAGTCACCTCCCAAAGCCCCACCTTGGAGCACATGAGGCTTGGGGGGGCATGTAGACGTAAATCATAATTCTGCTTTCCTCCCCATTCTTCTTTTTGTTAATACTGTACATGCTTCTAATACATAATTGTTGCATTCTTCGTAGGGAGTATCTTTTCATAAGACCCACCTCCTTTCTCTCTTCTCTCCCTCTATCTCTTGGTCTGCATTGCATTTACAAAAGATTTATCTGCCTATTTCCTATGACCTATTTTTAATTTTGCTGTTTATTTATCTTGTGAGTTTTTCATATAAGAGAAAGTATTCAAGATTAAGCTCATGCCTCTGATTTATTTCACTTACTATTGTGATCTCATAGTGTATCTGTTTTCCTACAAATGACTCAGGTTTATTCTTCTTTATAGTACAGTAGCACACAGTATTTTGGAAACGCTGATATTCCTGCAGATCACTTGAGGTTTTTGATAAAACTAATATTCTGCAGTAATTCAGAGGTGGGCTGAAATTCGGCATTTCTAACAAGTGCCAGGTAATGTGGAAGTTGGTCCACAGAACACATTTTAAGTATTTGAGTAACAGGATTCTAGATCAAAAACTATGTATTTACTAATGCTGATTAACTTACGAAAGTCAGAGGAAAAAAAAAGAAAACAAATATTAAGGTTAAAGCCTGAAGTATCGCTGTTGAGTAAGAATTTTCCATACATTCAGCCCTAGAGGAACAGCCCCAGACTTTTAGCAGTACCACCACTTATTTACTGTTTCTATTCCAAAATGAATATAATAATAACCCTTCAATTAGAGTGCTGCTTCGGTAATAACATCTGCTTTATTATAGCAGCAGATTTATTAAACTAACAACTGGTAGCATGAAGACACCATTACTATAAATTACATTTATAATTATGGCACTAACTATACTCAGGTTGCATACAATTATTAGAAATTTGTACCCTAATTATTTACCTCCCCTTCATCTTTCCTCCCATCTCAAAGACTCTGTGAATTTATATTAGTGAATGTGAACTTTTACATGTGACTGTTTTCTTATCTCTTTCAACCTACGCAGGGTTTGTCAAAAAGAAAAAAAAAAAACTTGGCTTACTAGCTGCAATTATAGTTAATTAGAACTTTATTCCCAGTGTCGACTTCCCACAGTCTGGGTTGGTTCGAGGCATGGTGTCTCCTCATTGAGAAATAATTTATCACTTAGATGTGCATGGTTTTGAGAGAGGCACCATATGAAGAAAAGCACACATTAAATATCAGTGCATCACTACAACCCCAAAGTGCAGTGGCTTGAACCAAAAGTATTTACTGTCACACCAATTGAGTCACCTGGGGTCCTTCGCTGAAGTGGCTCTGTTTCACATGCCTCCCATGTATACTTTCTAGGCCCATGCTGTCCTCCTGGCAATGCCTGAAGCACAAGAGACCCCTTTACAGCACATTTCTCACCTCCACGGGGGCACCTCTGCTGGTACTACCTGCCCAAAACCAGTCACAGAAGTGAGTCACGCCTCCACTTACTCTGCTTGTGATAAAGCCAAACCCAGTCACATGGCCAATCTCAACATCGAGAGGAACAAGCAGGGTCACCTGCGTAAAGATGAAAGGGAATAAAGGGTCATTTCATGGTGACAATCTGATTCTCAGAGACGGCTTCCTTTCTATACAGGAAAGTACAAGTAATGTCTAAAATCTCTGAGTCAGTTATCTTTACAACATGCTAAATAGCCACAGCTAAATTTAGCCAAATTATCAGCATTGAATAGCTTGATTTCTTTTGGAGTCTCAAGATTTTATAGAAAGTAAGAGATAATTATGAGTAATGGGGTCCTACACTGAGAAATACTTGTTTTCACTGAGTGAACATATTCGTTTTGAGAGTTTTTTTTTTTAAATTTTGATGCTGTATACTACAGTTACAAGTTAGGGTTTTAGATCCCCAAAAGTCTAGTAATAAAGCCTTCAGCAAGTTAGACACAGTTGAGTCATGGCCAAAGTGGTAAGGAATTCACTCAACCAAAAAAACAAAAAAACAAAAAAAAAAAACATTTATCAGAGTTTTCTGTATGCCCTTTGTTATGACCATGTAGAAAAATGCAATACAGTTCCAGGCTTTGCAATTTCTGACTGATACAGACAAAAAGAGGTGGTAGGTCCCCTTTACCAGGTGTCTTCCAGTTCTCATTGAAGTGAGTTTAGCTCCTGCTAGGAGATGGGATGCTAGAGCTACATCTTGAAATGAGAGGGGAGAAAAATCACCAGAATAGAGGGATTAAGCATTCTGAGCAGATGACATTGTGTAACAGCACAGGAGTGTTCTTTATGCATGGAACCTTCTGTCTGATGTCCCATAACCTAGGGCATTAGATCCCGAGGAGCGTTCTGTGGGGACAGCCTTGACAAGAGTCTTGACAAGATTCAAGAACAAGAACTTACTGTCAGGTGGCTGAAACAATAGGTTCCTGAGCCAGAGCCTCCTTAGCTTGACAGCTAAGGAACATTTGTCCTCCTCTGAATGGTGTTATTTCACTCAAGAAGGAAGTAAATGAAGGAGGAGAACCCAAGGATCCCAAGTTGTATTTCCAATAGCTCCCCCAACATTCACGGGTTCATCACTCTTTCCTAGTACAGAATAGGCTGCATTTCCAGCCCCTCTATGGGGAGGAGGGCAAATGTCTAAATCATGGTCAGTGGGAGGGGGTTGCAATTGCTACGGTCCCATGCCAGTTAATGATTAATGCAGTGCATTCCAAGATCAAGAACGATCAGAGGAGAAAGAGGATCTGGGACCTGAGTGGCTTTGTGAAGAAAAGCACTCCTTCTATTGTCACTTAGATAACAGTGTGATGGTGGATAATAACTTTCACTGTGACAATTACTCTCAAGTTATTTTAGCCTACACAGACCAATAAAACCGGAAGCGCCGAGTTTGATTGTGATCTTTTCCACTTTCCCAGATTTGAGAATACTACAGCTTTATAGACAAAGAAGTTTCTTGCAACTTCCAAAGGAGCCCCTTACAGAAATGAGATGTAGGATAGGACCGAAACAAGAAAACCCAAGTGGAGAGAAAATGGCAAGTGGCACGGCATGGCACGGCATCGCCACTCTTTGTAAGGAAGCAGTCATGGCTCTTCTCCGAGCTGGTGTCCAGAACCTTATCAGTCTCGTTCATTCACCCGTTTGCCCACATGTTTATTCGTTCAGCACATATTGGCATCTACTACTCCCCAGGCACTCTACCTATTGCAGCTGCAGAGAGAGAAAAAGTAGACGCAATCCTCGCCTCCTTGGGAATTTAAGAGTTTGGAGAGTAAGAGAGATACTACCTCTGTGATGAATGCTGTGAAGGAGAGGCTGAGCAAGTGTGAGTGGGGGAGGAGGAACCTGTGGGAGGAGAGGCTCAGGAAAAGCTTCTCTGAGGGAGGCTCTGCGCCCTTAGAGGTGAAAGAAGAGCCAGAGTGAACCAGATGAATGCGGACAAGGATGGAAGAGGAGGAGGTGCAAGACACAAAACGCAGTCATTAGCTAGAAAGCCCTCTTCTCCCTTGTACTGGCACCTAAACCTCTGCCCATGGCAAATGAAGATTTGAGGAAGAGAATTGTTCTTGTGGATATTTTTGTGTAATTGCTTAGTAATTAGCTAGGGTACCTTAAGTCCTTAGATTCATTAGGAGCCAAATACAAAACTCTATCACCCACCTCAAAATCAAATGCCAAAATGATATGCAAATATTTCTATATTTATGTCTTCCTTCCCACTACCCTCATATGAACATGTCTTTTCTGTCATGCACTCTTTCAAGCCTAACCATTTTTAGGCAATATTTAAGATGTTATTTGTTTTTTTGTTTGTTTGTTTTTTGCGGTACCGGGGATCGAACTCACGACCTCGCACTTGCCAGGCAGGCGCTTATGCCGCTGAGCTAAATCCCCAGCCCAAGATGTTATTTGTTAAATCAAAAAATGGTTAGCCTTTAAATTTCTTCTCTCTGATTGGAGATAGAACTCAGGGGGTCTGCACTGAGTTACATCCCCATCCTTTGGGGTTTTTTGTTTGTTTGTTTATTTGTTTGCTTGTTTTCATTCTGAGAGCAGTTCTCACTGAGTTTCCCAGGCTGAGTTTAAACTTGTAATCCTCCTGCCTCAGTATCCCAGGGTTCTGGGATTACAGATTTCTTTCATTTTTCAAAATTATATTTATTTTTAACTCATACATTGTTGGATATCTCCTGACCATAATATGAAAAAGACCTGCTAAGTGGCCAAAACTATTACTCTGTGCATATTTGTATCATAAAACAACCTGATTTAGGCCAATTAGTATAGTTTTTTTTAATAATAAATGCTTTAGATTCATCTTTGATCAAGAAAGGACTTGAGAGTCACAGAGAAAAGGGACTTGGAAATCACTTAGTGACTGACTGATAAGAAAAGTTTACAAGGAGACCATTAGCTCTTTATCTGTAGAAAAATTGCTGGTAGTTCTTCATTTCATAGATTCTACAGAGGCAACACCATTGAAAAATTCTTGGTGAGATTAAGATTTGGTGAAGCAGTTTTTCATTCTGAAAACTCATTTTACAAATTACAGAATACCCTATTGATCAATTTAGCAACCACGTCATTTCCATTTCTTCCATAATTGATATCTAAAATTTATACTAAGTGTGGGACCAACACTGATGTTTGTAAATACATGTATCCTATGTATTATACTCACATATATCTCTTCTGCCATGTACCTATACCTGTTTTTTATGTGTATTAACTTCCTCTCTAAATTTCAATTCAAGATCCAAGGAACAACTTACATAACTTTTTCAAATAGTAATTTTTAAAAATATAAACTGCCTTCAAGAAAATGCACAGATGTTAAGCGTATAGTACAAATAAAACAACAGCTCATTTGATAACTATCCAGTTTAAGATTAGGAACATGATTCCAAATAGTTCAGTCTCAGCCTATTCCAGCTCAGCACACCAGCAGTAAAGGCAACTGCCATCTGATTTCTAGGGCCATGCGTGACCTCATGCAGTATGCAGTCCTATGGATCTGTGACTGGGTCTAGGTACTCATAGGGGTTTGCATTTTGGGATAGGGATGCAGTTCAGTGGTAGACTCCTTGCTTACGGAGTATGCGGTCCTGGATTTGATCTACAACACCACAGAAAAGGCAGGAAGGGAGGGAGGAAGAGAAAGAAGGAAGGAAGGAAGGAAGGAAGGAAGGAAGGAAGGAAGGAAGGGGGGGGAGGGAGACTGAAGGCTAAGGATAACCTAGGCTTCAGTAACATTGCATGGATACATGGATATACAGCTTCTGCCTTAACATTGTCAGAATTAAGGAAATACCATTAACTTGAAAGTTTCTGATTATAACAAAGTGTTGTTCTACGCAGGGACTGTGTCAAATTAGCTACACAGTATCTAAGCAAACCATCTTGAGGCAAGATAAAAATAGAAGTAAAATTGCAGTCAACAGAAGGTATGTCTAACCTTCTTAAAATAAGTTCAACTTAAGTATATTTCAAGTGCAAAAGGAAAAGCCTAATTGCAAATTATTCTTATCCATTTATTAAGGCTTCTCCCTGAAGGGACAGTTCTAGGTAATGCTTCATTAACCTTGTATCCATTACTTGTTCTTGAATTTGAAAAATTATTTTTTTCCATACGTTCCTTAATTCAGTCAGGCCCTCTTCATTGATACAAATTAGTAAGTTGCCCATCTGTATATGGACTTCTGGAAATTCATTTTAAGAGTTACAAAAGATAAGAAAGAGAAAATGAAAAAGTAAAGGTTCTGAGGGGCCTATAAGAGCTGTTGGCTCAGGATACTTTTCTTACATTAATAAATTTTACCCTTTCCATGAATTATGACGCATGGTCTCCAATACATCCAGCCAAGTACTAGTTCAGATACTCTAGTAATTAGAGTGCACAGACTGCACTGTGAAAGTTCAACTCTCACTCAGTTATTTTGCCATTGAAACATGAATACATATCTAAAGACTATGGTATTTTCTTTTATAGAATAGTCCCCATGAGCCCGCTATATATGTAATATTGCTACCTCATTAAATTTTAAAAGCCTTTGATTTTAAGAGACATCCCTATTTATGCAGCCAGTAATAGTGAGCAAGAAGAATGTCATTTACTTTGGTATATGGTATTTTATTTTCTGCGATGTTAAAATATAAAAAAATGTTTCTTTGAATTAATGAATTTCTTGTATAGTGCTGGAAATCCTGGCTATCTACAATACTGAGAATCAGTTGTTGGGATAGGAAGAAGGAAGAACTGAACATAATTGAAATATGCTTTCAAAGCTATTTACAGCAGATTTCCGAGCAGTAAGATGCCCTGACTCCACTGCTTTGGACCTCTACTGAGAACCAAAAGGAAATGGAAATACAAAAATCTCAAGGGAAGTGTGAGATTGCATTCCAACCACATAGAAACCAAGCAGATCTCAGGAGTACAAAATATAGACTTTTCTATATACCAACTTCTCCATTTTAGCAGATGTGGTGAACGTCACACCTCGATTCAGACAGTGAGTGCTGGTACAAAGGCTCAAATCTGAAAATGCTTCTAAGAGACCGTCTTTGACTGGCCACAGTCACTTATTCTCATTATGGTAGGGAGTCCTCTGCTACTTTCAGTACTTCTAAAGACTCTAAGGAGAAAACTCTGGTCCTATGATACAAAAACACAGCCTCCTTGCCCCTAACACTAGACAGATTATGAGATGCAATTTAGGTTCCAGCTTTGACTCATCAGAAAATCACCTTTTAAGGATTCGCTTCTTGTGCTCTTCTAGAAAGCCAAGCTAAGACACATGCTGTGTGGATCCAGTGGTACTCCCTGTGCTGGCGTGTGGCCGCACCATCCGTTATCTTCTTCCCATCTGCGAAGATAAACCATTGGGCATGGACCAATCAAACTTAAAGTCTGCTCTTATTCTAATGCTCTGTGCTCCACAATTCCTCTTCCACGCCACAATTCCTGTAACCACTCATATGCAAAACCAAATTCAGTGCTCTTTTCTTAGGACCAAGAAAATTCAGATTAAGGAAAACAGCTTGGCAGTAATGAAACACACTGTCTCCTGGGTGCAGAAGGCAGACATTGCCATTTTAAGTGTGAGTAATGGAAAAACATGACATTAATGATTCTTAGCCACAATAAATATCATCAGCTTTTTAATATGCCTTGTAAGCTATGAAAAATTAAATAAAAAGCTCCTGCCTTTCTATTAATGCAGGTAGAGGATGGTAATTAAAATAGGAGTATGAAATGAAGGCTTTTATTCATTTGCGATTGATTTATTGAAGCAAGAAAGGTATGGAACCACTCTGCTTTTCCAAGCAAATCTCAGATTAAAGCAAAGGCGATGGAACTGGCATTTAGCCAACTGACCAAAATGTGAGGACCAAGCTATCAAGTGGATTGTCATAAAGCATGGTCCAAAGCCCTCAATGAAGCAAGCAACTGAGAAAGAGGCCACTGTAGATTACTACCAGAAGATTGGCCCAGTGGGATGTATGGACAGCTTCAGTTTTGAAGAGTTATGTAATCCTTACACAAAGCAGGTACACCTGGGACCACACAACAGCCTAGTCATCCAGGATGCAGCGTAGAACAGAGGTGAGATCAGACTCAAGGAACTTATCTCTTCCTGGGAGGAAGGAGATGCTCTTGCAGTCTGAGAGTCTGTGGGACAACCTGAAGACTCAGTGCACCAGTGATCTCAATGAGATACAGAGGAAGCATGGAAAACCATGTTACCCAGAGGTCAGGTGTAGGCACGGAGGAGACGGAATCAACATGGCAGTGTTAGCACTCAAGATTTCACAGTGATTAATCACAAATGTGCTAATGAACTCATTTTGATAGATATAAAAACACTTCTAACATACATTTCTATGTTTAGTGTAGAAGTTGAAAAATAAAAATAGCAACAAAAGTCTAAGTAGAAAAATTTCTACTCCTTTCCATCAGTGCTACATATTAAAAGCTTCTGTAATCTAAAATGTGGAAGGATCACTATGTACACATACTCTAATCACAGCTATAATACATTATTAGCTAAGATCAGAGAGAACACTAATTGAAAATAAATGTTTAGATGTTTGTATAGATTTGGAAAATTTGAAAATTCAGTAAGTCACAAGAAAAAACTCTGCAGTTTTTTGGAAGTGGTAGAGGAAAACTTCTGGAGTGTGTGTGTGTGTGTGTTTCTTTTTGTTACTGGTTTGTAAGTTTTTCTCTACAGGATATCTAAACTTAAGTCAATTTTTAAAAACTAAGTATTTTGCTAAACAGTTTCCCTCTGAAAGTGCAAATCAGGATGCAAATAACATTTTAGATACGTCTCTGTGTTTTCAAGGGTATGTGACAAGGACTATCAACCAGGCAATCTTTTTTTATTTTTTTTTCCTTTTTTGAGCTGGCACCAGTGATCTGATTAAATATTTATAAGTCCACTTATATAAAGTTAAATGGCACAGGAGATGCAATTAAGAAGTAAAACCAAATGTCAAACTTTGCAGTCTGCTAAATGATACAAGGTGTTGGAACTTCAAAATTTTTCTTTGACACTTTTTATAAGCCAGGGTTGATTGGGTTCATGTAGGTGAAAGTTACTTTCCAAGACGTATTCATCCATGTTCAGAAGTCATCTAAAAATGCTGAGCAATTCATGCCCTCTGTCTTTTCTCCAGAAATAGTTTTCCTGTTGCTGGTGGGTTTCGGCTGTCAGAGAGGGAAGCCCTGACTCTGTGCTGTGTTACTGTCACAGCTGCGAACATCACAGCTTCCTGGCAACTTTAGGGCTGTTTGAGAAGACATTTGGGGATACAGCCACCTGCTTTTGGGGAAAATAAAATTTAAATACTATAGCAATCATGATTAACCACCTATAATCTCTTCAGTTTTCCCCGAAGACACTTATATAAGGGGGAGAGGAAAAAAATTAACTCTTTAATCTCACATTGAGGGGTGGAGAGAGAAATGCAAATATATTATAAAGTATCCTCCTATCCCATAGGTAGACAGGAAGAAAAGAGCCATTTGTAGAACAATTACTTAAGAAACTTAACCTTGGCAGAAAGACATGCTATTCAATTATAAATAGTATTAAGTATTCATAAATGTTTTTAAGGTTTCCATTTATATGAGGTTGAAATGTCATAAATAAATATTTGCCTGCATGATAATTGTCTACTTAATTTGATTTTGGTGTTGACAAGGGCAAGTTAAGGGGATCAATCTCAATTAGGCTGGTTTAGTTTCACTTGAAGAACCATAAGGAGGGGACACAATTTACTCCAACCCTAATTGACCAACCTGTGCCTTCAGGCACAGAGAGGTGTGGAAAAGCAGACCTCGAGGAAATCAGTCCACAGCCACCAGAAAGGCTAACTTAATTTTCTCATCTTCCAAATAATTGATTGTGTTGCTGTCAAATGGACAGAGCTCTGAAGGACAATCAACCTAGGTGTTTACTAACAATACTGAATTCAAAATAGTGAAATTCAGAAAGTTCCATTAAAATGAGCTAGGGGGCTAGAGGAAGAAGCAGTTTTCTTTCAGAATCTCTATCCCTTTAACTTGTTCAAGTACTTATTGCACATTGGGATTGGATAATGATTTTCATTAGCTTTGTTCCTAAGGTATCAATATGTTTGCTTGAAACCTTGTGATACTGTACGTGAATGGTTATCCTTAAAATGAATCAGAATAGTGATGAATTTTAGAGTGAGACAGTACCTCAGTTAGTGTCACCAGGTTGGAGGGGGACTTCTGAGACACTCTAAATGTTCAATATTGTGACTTGGGTGGAGATACTCAGGTGTGTTATCTTTGTGACACTTCACTGACATAATTTTTTGCACATACCTTCCACTTCTTTTATACTCTGTTTTTAATGTTTATGAACAGAACTTTTGAAAAAGCTGGACTCCTGTAGTCATTCTTCTAAATGGAGTTATCACACCGACCCTGAAACTTTATTTGTGCCGTGGCTCCATAATCTCCTTTTTATGATGACAAAATATACCAAACTTGATATTTCTTGTATGCATTGTGGGACCTTGTTTGTGTAGTATAAAACTTTATTTGCAACTTGCGATGTATTAGACCATTTAAAACCTTCTTCCTGGCTGGGATTGCAAAATCACTTTCAGTAAATGGTGCCCTGCACTTCCAGCTGCCTTCAGATGCAAGTCTTGGCTTTGACTTACTTTCCCATCATCCTTTCCTGGCTCACAGATATCCTCATTGTCCGCCAGTAGGATGGAATGCTCAGGGTAGATCTCATCTTTCCTTACAAGATATTTTTTAAATCCTCACGATTTTCTCAGCATTAGCTGCTCCATTACACTCACAATAATTTTGAATTCTGATGCCTTGGGTATTAATTGCATTTTAATGAAAAAATGGCCCTGGTTAGCAGCAGTGTGGTCAGCTGCGGGCTGCAGTGTTAATACACACCTACTGTTTCAATCTGCAGCCAGAGCCGATAAGGACAGTAGAGCACGGTAGCTTCAGAAAACCGTGCCTGACAATTGCATTTGTCATGGAGTCAGCTGTTGACCCTTATCTCTAGCAGCTTGTCTTCAACTTTTATTAAAGAGAGAGAGAAAGAGGCTAGAAAAAAGCATTTTCTGTTGCTCATTTCAACTTTTTTAGGTGACTGAACATTTGCAATTTTTTTTTAAGAGTAGGAAAATTTATTGAGATAGATAGCTTCTAAGGACAGGAGGGGATCCAAATACAGAAGATGGCTGTCAAACACAGCTGGGTGAGCTGAGACACAGCTGAGTGATGTCAGATACACCTGGGTATGCCTTCTTGTTCAGCCCTGCTACCCTGGTGGGATTTGACAAAGAAATTCTGTCTTATTTATTCTGATATTTTTATATAAAAAATGAGGTAATTACATCTTTCTCATTGGCTATTGAAAAGAATTCAAGGAGATTATGGATGTAAATACCTTAGATATTGCCTGATGTTCATCCTAGTGATCTTTCTTCCTCCTCCTCCTCCTCTTCCTCCTCCTCTTCTTTTCTTCTTCTTCTTCTTCTTCTTCTTCTTCTTCTTCTTCTTCTTCTTCTTCTTCTTCTTCTTCTTCTTCTTCCCCCTCTTTCTCTTCCTCCTCTTCCTCTGCCTCTTCCTCTTCTTAATCAATATGGTTTGGCTTATTCACTTATACATCAGAAAGTAAGATGGGACTTAGAATAAAAATCCTCTTTTGTCTTTCTAAACATACATATTAAAATAAATAAATGTGAACTGTGTGGTTGCACTTATATAAAATTTAAATCTGGGTAAAGATTTAATGGGATCAAGGTCAAAATCTTAGTTTCCTCTGTGAAGCATCATATAACATGAAAGAGACTGTCTGTGGGTTAAAAGTGTTCTTCTTCTTGATCTGACCATAACTGTTGAATTGTATATATGTAAAATCCCACCAGGCTATTTGTTTATATCTATGTACAATATCTCAATTTTGTTATAACCCAATAAAAAAAGAAAGAACTTTCAAAAATAATATTTCTCAAATTTACTGAAATATAAACTAATGGAGACCTTTGGGAAATAAAGAAATCATAATAATGCTCGGTAATCTTGCCTTTAGTCTCTCAATAAAATGTTCCAATAGCAGAAATATTCCAGTAATAGATAAAAGACTTTGCATCAAAGTGATCATTGTAGCATGTCACATTTTAAAAACATGGACCATAATATAAATTAAATGTCTAACAACCTGAAAATTATTACATAATGATAATACATCAATTCTAGAATTATGTAGTCATTAGAAATAACTATATGAAAGGGCTTCATCACTTTATAAGACGTTGGCAGTGTTTTATAAAGCTAAATGTACATCAGTCTTAGAAACTAGCAACCCTATTTCTGGGTTTCTACCACTATATGTGACTCCACATAGGAGCTATACAAGGTCCACAGCAGCCTCTTCCCACAAACTAAACACTGAAAAAAACTTAAATGTCCATCTGTAGAAGAATGGATAAATAATGTCATATTCATATAATGCAGTACTGCCTAGGATGTACTACAACATAAATAATTCTCAAAACAGCACTTCAAACAAAAAAAAACAGATACAAAAGATTACATATACTCTAAAAGATTGACATACCGTGTGATTCCCTTCATATGAGCAAAATTAGTCTATGGTGATAGATACTAGAATAGTAATTACCTTTCATGTGCAGATGGAGAACTGATTATATTTGAAATAGTCTTTTGTGGTTTGATAAGACCTAGAGAAACCATCTTGTGACCCTGAGAGTATCACCCAGCTGAACTGTGAGGATATCAGTACTAAAATTGGGGTCGCCATTGCTGGCATCTCTCTACTTCAGTATTCCGTATGTAGAAGGAAGCGTATCACTGTTTATTCAATCCACTCTACCTGATAACATCCTGAAAGAGAGGGTTCCAAGAAAGACTGCAAAAATTTCTCTTGGTGAAGAAAGGAGTTATCAAGGACAGTGTCAGGGCTTCTGGCTGCCACTCTGGCATCACAGAATGATGGGCTGGGAAGGAACATTGGCATTGATAGAAGATGACACCAAGCCCAGAGAGGTTACATATCTAAACCAAGAGCACACATGACCAAAATTATATCAATTCTTACCATTAAAAATGGTAAAAGTGCTGTGACAATATCCAGAGAATTGAAAAGAGCATTTCCTGTTCACTGTTAAAAGAGCCTCAAATATGAGCCAAGAAGTTTGGGAGGAGGAGCTGCTAACAGCAAGATGCTTAGACAGTGACAGAGTGTGCCCAGGTACTGGGGACTCCACTGTGGAGGAGTGGGTGCTGTGTACTTCCGGTCCCTTTGATATTAGGCCTTGATCATATCTCAAAATCTGATGCTTGATGTTTATTTTTTACCAAAAGTTTTTTACTTATTTATTCTTGTTCTTGCCCATGTATTGTATTGTCACTAAGAAATTTATATAACAGCTGAAGGTCATGGTCCACATTTGTTCCCCCAACTATTCGTGAACCCACAACAAGCCCAGAAAAAAATAGTGAAATCCAGAGAGAGCAAGAGAGAGATAGAGAGGGAGGTGAAAAAGGAGAGGGGGAGGAGAGAGAAAGAGAAATCTGTAAATCTGCACTAATGTTGTGATTACATTACTTATGTCCATTTATCATTTTCTTGAACATGTGCTAAAATGTCCCTCTGGGTTACTTACGGTATTGTTAAGGTTCATATATCTATAAGAAGTAGACAGTTTTATTTTTCCTACATGTTACTTTGTATGTATTCTACGCCACCTCTTCCTCCAAGAAGGTATGAACAGCAACACCTCCCCCACAACTTTCAACATATGCCCAGGGAACATTTGTAGGGATTTTATATAGCTTTCCCACCTCCTGGGACATGTTGTTTTTACAAAGAAAGAAAAGTTTCATCTTTTAAAAGGGCCATTTCTATGTCACTCAACTAGTTATTGATAGATTTTAGGGGAAGGGTCAGATCTAGGTTTTTGTTTGTTTGCAGGATTGGGGATTGAGCCAAGGGCCTTTCAGACTAGGCAAGTACCCTACCACTAAGCTACATCCCCCATCCTGAGCGAGCTACTGACCCCATCTGGGGCCAGTCTCTTAATAGGACCTGAATGAATGACAAGTGGATTGTTGCATTGTTGACTGTTAATGCTGCTTGACATCAGTAGGTAATGGCTGCATTGTATTGCAGTCACAAAATCCAAAAAGAATCAGTGTACTATTCTCTCACATCCTTTTTCTCTAGACTTCCTACTCCCTTTCGCAGAAGAAACATTTTCATGTGGTCCCACATAGAAACATACATAGAAAATACATGCTGATGCAGTTTCCTCTTACCCATGTCTTCCATTTACCAGGTTTATTTCCCTCAAACAATGTTCTTAATTTTGCATTTACTTTAAAATGTGTTATTTTGAAGGTATTTATATAGAGGCATGTATTTTGTCCTGTATTTATACAAATGTTGACATGCTGCACACTGTATTGCAAACTTTCATCTTCACTAATAATGTCTTCTAGGTCTCTAATTATCCATTTATAAGGAGCTTTGTCAATCTTTTGCATAGTTCCATTGAATTGCATTGCAAGGAAGAACCATACTGGGTTCAGTCAGTCACTTAGTGATAAGCTTTAGAATGTTTATGGTATCTCACACTGGAGAGAGTAATGCAGTGAGCAAGCTCATCTGTGCCTCATTATCCACGTTTGAGGCCATTTTTGCAGTATTTGTTCTTATGAGGGTATAGGCTTTGGGAATTTAATGGACCTTTGTCAGGTTACTCTGTAGAACAATTCAGTGGCAACAAAGGTTGTTAACAGAACCCTTTGACACTCCCTTTCTGCAGCTGCAAAAGATTCATCCCAATACTTTCTTTGTCATTTCCAAAAGGTGTAAGGATTATACTGAATTTTATTTATGATTTCTCTTTTTTCTTTATGGCTACTGTATGTATATGCTCCTTTAAACTGTGTTTGCATTCCTAAATAGCATATTTTTCTTGAACATATGCAACCAGAACCACACTGTACAAACTCTTAAATAATCAACCTGTTCCTCAGACCATTGTATTTTTGAGGTTGTTCACGCTGAGATCCCGAATAGTGGTTTTGATTCTTTTCATTTTCTCTTGGGTGGTGTGCCCTGTAAGAATGTAGTGCGATTCCTTTAGCACTCCAGTGACAGACATTTTGTTCTAATTAATTTTTTTGAGATTTCAAACAATGGTTTTAATAACATTCTTGTCAACATCTCCTAAGGCACATGATTTCAAGAGTTCTGTAACTCTTGAAGTGTAACTAGTTATAGAATTTCTGCATTTTGTGCTTTAGGTATTTCTAATATAGCTATATACTCACTAACTGCTAAAGGAATAGAGTGGATGTGAGTTGTTAAACTATGATCTTGCTAAAATAAATAATGTCAAGCTTTCCAATCCAATGAATATGAAATCATATGTTATGGTCATTAAAAAGAGCATGTTCTTGATAGCTAAGTCAGGTGAGCATGTATTTCAGATTTTTATTTCTTTGAACTGTTCTTCAAATAGTTTTTTCTACTGAATTATTTTGTTCTTTCTTATTGACCTATGAAATATTATAATGTATTTCTTACACTATGCTTTGAATCTAGATATATAGCCATTTTTTTTTTCTGGTACCGGGGATCGAACTCATGACCTCAGGCTTGCCAGGCAGGCGCTTAAGCCACTGAGCTAAATCCCTGGCCCGCCATTGTATTTTTTAAACTATGAAATTAGATACACTACCTAATTTCAGGGCTTTTTACTCTCTAATACAAATACTTATTGCCCTTTATTCTTGTTATTTTAAGCTCATTTTAAAAGTTTCAATACATGTTTTCTGTGCTATAATTCATTTTCAATACAGTCTGATTTCTATTATTTATCTTTTGACATATGAGTTACATAGAAGTTTAGGGTTATAAAAGAATGGCACAAGAAATAGTGCCAATAACCAATAAGTAGTATTGAGGGGGTACCAGGAATCAAACTCAGCACCTCATGCTTGCCTCAGCTGTGTCATTGAGCTATATCCCCAGCCCAACAGGTCGGATTATACTACATTAAAACCTTCTTTCAGCAAAAAGAACAACCAACATGGTGAAGAGACAACCTACAGAAAGGGAAAAAGAAATTTTTACTAGCTACTCCTCAGATGGAGAATGATATCTAAAATACATAAAACACTCAAAAAATTAAGCCCCACTGATTAGATAACCCATTAAAAAATGAGAAAGTGAAATAAATAAATGCTTTTCAGAAGAAGTACAGATGACCAATAAATATATGAAACTGTGTTCGCCATCACTGGCCATTAGAGAAAAGCAAAGTAAAACAACACTGAGATCTCATCTTAATCTCTTCATCTAGAAAGAAGAGCCATTACCAAGAAATCAAATAATAACAGAAGCAGAGGTAGCTGCAAGAGAAAAGAACCCCTCTGCATTGTCAGGAGGAATGTAGATTAACAAAACCAATATAGAAATCAGTGAGGCGATTTCTCAAAAAAGACTGAAAGGAGGAATTCCATTTTATTCCAGGTATTCTCCTTCTAGATATCTTCCTGAAAGAATTAAAGGCATCATATTACAGTGGTGAATGAATACCAATATTTATAGCAGCACAATTCATAACAAATGAATCTTAGAAGTAGGCTATGTGTCCATCAACAGATGAAAGGATGATGAAAATGTGATATTTATATACAATACAGTACTGTTCTTCCATTAAAAAGGCAAATTCAAGTCATTTGTAGAAAAATTAATGCATCTTGAGATCTTAATGCTAAGTGAAATAAACTAGACACACAAGCTTAAATATCTCATGATGTTTCTAATGTAAGAAACCCAATATATTATAAATAAAGAGTAAAATAAAAGGTAATAGGAAGTAGGGAGACAGATCTTTTTCAAATCAGAATGGGATATAAAGATGGAAAGACAGAGAATGGAGGGTGGAGGGGAGGGGAAGGAAATTAAAAGGAATTAGGATGTGT
>PVJX010032441.1:0-20414 GCA_004027295.1 Dolichotis patagonum
GGAAATCCAGATACAAGCCATAGCAATCTATATCTGGAGAGCAATCTTTCTCTTTTGTAAGTGACGTGTTATCTTTTATATTTCTTATTTCCTTAAATTGGTATCTTTGCATCTCATAAAATATTTCTTTTTCAATTTTATGGAGTAGTTCATGTAGGAAAATATTCTGTTTAGATGGGATATAGGATTTCAGTTAGGTTGGTGCTTTGGCTTTGTTATAAGAGAACTCAAAAGTACAGTCCATTTTTTTTAAATTTTCTATGTTAACAGTATCTATGAATGCCATAGTTCATTATAGTACCTTGTTTCATGAAGCGAGCTGTATGATTTTACAGTGTGCATAGACTTCAAAACACACATGTCCTCAAGCTACACAGGGTGAAGCACCAATGGTACAAGGGTCTGTGACACTAGCTGCCACGTCTTGGTGGTAAAGACATGAGCCATTTTCTCCCCTGATCCCTCATAACAAGCACAAGTGGTGTTAAGCATTGTGGTTCCAGCAGCCATGGTTCCAAAGCCAAAGATTTAAAGAAGAAAATGACCTTGCATTTACCAGGCAAGTACTTAACTCAAGTACTTGCCTGGTAAATGCAAGGTCATGAGTTTGATCCCTGGTACAAACCCCCCTCCCAAAATTCCCCCAATACTCTCAGGAATAGTACATGGATCTCTAGCTCCAACAACCACAATTATGCTGCCACAGGGTAGGATATGACCTTTCCATGAACTCCAGAAAAAACTTGCTAATTTTTAATATCTTCCTGTAGCTATAAATCTGTGTGCAGGAAGGAGGCCTTCCCTAGTGCTCACTGAATGAATACAGGGTAATTGGGATTAGAATTGGCAGTAGAATTGGATATAACAAGCACTTTCCTAGCTTTGATGCACAGGTATAGATAAATCCAGGACTCTTTGAAAGTAGCTACATTGTGAAGGCTTTGGGTTGGGCAGGACAACTTCTTTAGTTTCTGTGTATCAAATGTAGATAAACTGTAGGTGTACAGCTAAGGTAGTCCAGAGTTCTGAGGCTGTAGGAGTCTGGGAAAGATGGCTTACACTCTGTGAGCTACATACCAGCCCAAGACTTTGCCAGTCCCAGAGACTGGTTACACTGGCTCTAAGGCAAAATTTTGTCTAGTTATGTTTGTAGCACCTTTGGTTCTGGCTGTTGTGGAAGACTGTGATATTCTTCTTTGTGTCAGAGCAATCTCTCCTAGATGATCCAGTTTCCCAAGCTAGATTTAAAATTTGTGGCCACGGAATTATGCATTTAGAACTGAATCATAAACACCTTACCCCCTTACTTTTTCTCAGCAGTGCAATATTCCTCCTGGCCAGCAAGCTATGATAGATGCTGCTGTTTTCTTTGTTCTTTTCCATAGTTTGCCTTTCCAAATCTCTAACTTTTCATGCTATTTAGGTTTTCATCAGTTCCTTGCTAATTTCTATTGTTTTCCTTCAATTACTCTCCTGGAAAAATAATGTCTCTTTTATGGCCCTAGTTTTTCTCTACAGCAGAATTATGTACAGTGAATCTATAACTGAGGAATCTGGGCTGATGATTTTTATTAATCACCATCCTCAAAAGCAGATTTTCCTATTTTATAAAGGTATCAACTATCAAGAGACTGTGTAATCTGGCTCCCGATGAAAAAGCTATAAAGAAACATAAAGTTAAAATATAGTACTATCAATTATCATTTATTCTGCTCGCTCAAATCTGAAACAGTACACAAGGACCCATCTGATACCCTCCCCTGTCCGTATAGAGTAACTCTGGCAAAGGCCACTTGTAACAAATGGCCAAATTATTATACAAGTGGATTGTATAATACTTGATAAAATTAATTCTTTTTAAGAATTTGAAAATTCAGTGTTGTGAAATATTATTCTAAAATTTTATTTATCTCCATGTTATGATTCATATAGGTCTATTAACCATTTTTTTTATATTGAGGATCAAACTCATGACCTCGTGCTTGTCAGGCAGGCACTATGAGCTAAATCCCCTGCCTGATTATTTATCTTACAGTTAACTCATTTAGGAATGTTTGTCTCCAATGTTAGCAGAGCAGAGAAAGCAAAAATTAGAGGACAAACTAACTCCTAGCACACTGATTAAAATTATTTGCATCCCCTAATTGACTGACAGGAAAAGGAGGCAAGTGCATGAGATATTTGTTGACCAGAAACTATTTCTATCACATACTCTAATTATAGACATTAATCACAGAAATATTTTCTTATATGAAAGAAAGATCAATACATTTAAAATCAATAATTTTTTTATTTTCCTTCAGAACCCACAAATTATGTTATTTACGTGGATAAAACTTTTGAGCACACTTAGACATCCACATTTTAAATAGAATCCAAGAAAATGTGAATTTGTATGTTCACACATTTCCTTGGTTTATGGACTAGAAGATATTCAACAGGAAGAAAGACAATTTACATTTTAGTACAGGAAATTGTAGAAGCAAATATGGAAACTGCAATTCTTTACTAATGTAGATGGAAAATATTATATACTTACCCTCAAGAAATAGTTAAATGTCAGCTTTTTAGAAGTTCTGTACTTTTAATTTGACTTTTAATATTGAATATTACTCAAATTTATTTTTAACATTGATTGTTACTTAGTTATCCACATTTAACACAGCATCTCAGAGCTCTGTATCAAGCTCATTGTAAAAATGTCATGAAACGAATGTATTTTTTCTGTCTAATTATGTTTATTTATTTATTTTCATCTTATCAAGTTTCTCCAAACATACTGATCCTCATTGTAAAGAAGCCCAACAGTTAAATGTAATAAAATAACACCCCTTTAATGATACCATTGACATTCTTTTTATATCAATTTTGAAATGAGGTCAGTTTTCTAAAAGGTAGGCCAAACGCAGGAGATGAAGTTTAGAATCTCAACGGATGATTTAAAACATGATGTAGGACAAGAAAACAAGAGAAGAATGTAACATACACAAAATATGAAAAAAAATCATATGCTGAATGTATAAATTTCTACACAATTTACAAGAACAGAGACATTGTTATTAATCCCTCTCCACATGCTCGCCTTTGCTTTAAACACACTCCTCTTTGCTTCTTGCCGCCTGCTGAAGGAGTTCTGGAAGTCCTCTTTTGTGTGCCTTTAGGTGTGCTATTGTGGCTGCCTTGCTTTTCTGAACTGAGGCAAAGCAGTTACCTTTCATGGTCACTTTGCTTTGGAGGAAGAGTCAGAAGGTGCACAGTGCCAGACCCTGTGAATAAGGTAGACGAGGAGACACTCATGTAAGTCTCCAGCCTGGCCTGACTCACCCAGCCCCACCCTGCTTGCCAGCAAACACTATTGTATGGAGAACTCAGCTCAGCACTGAGGCTGTCATCAGTAAACACAGGAAAGGAGGTGAGTTAGAACAGGAAAGGTGGCAGGCCCTGGGGACATGTGGAGACACCGCAGATTTGCAATGGACACTTCAAAGAACTCAGCCCCCAGACACACATGATTGGCAGAGAATTTTAACCATAGTTGTTTACTGGTATCTTTTGCCTAATGCCCCCTGCCTTCTCTCCATCCCTATAAAGGGGACATACTTCTCTTTGCTCCGGGCAGACAGTCTTATGTCACTCTGCATCTGAATCCAGGCACAATAAATTCCATGTCATCTGGCCTTTCCAGAAGCCTGGTGGTTTCTGCTGCTTACACAAGTTACAACTGAGATGTTTTCATTGGATAGAAATTGTTATAAATGGTTGCTCATTATAGTGTGATCAAAAGGTATGGTGAATGTTTAGATAAAAAAAATTGATCAAATTAAAAGTATGGTCCAATTAATCCCTCTCAGATATGCAAAATACACCCTTTCACTTTGGACATGCTTATCCTATTATTCTTGGTATGTGTCTTTTATTATAATAAAGTTTTAAATCTAAACATTAATTGTATTTTATGATTACTTCTTGTATATTAAAAACTGAGGGGACATTCAGAGTTTAAACAAGTAATGACATCTATAGCTCCAAGATACAAAAAATGGTAAAAGGAAATGTTCATACTGAAACCATATTTTTTGGGGGGGATACCTGCTCACAATGGGTTGTATCTCATAGAATCTCACTACCCTGCATATAAGTAGAGTTATAAAGTTTTTGACCATTCAGCATTGTACTACTTTCTAGCACTGATGCCTATATTTAAAGAAGGGTAAAAATATGGAACTAGAAAGTTAAGGAAGATGACTCCGGGAAATAAGGTAGGATTCTGCTTATGTAAGAGATTATAGTCTTATTATAAGCTCAAAATATAGCAAATATTTAATTGTATGCAATTCCTCTGGGTTTTGCTTGAAATGAAAGAGGATAAAGTAAGAAATACAAATAACATATCTCTATAGAATCCCATATACACATGGTCAAGTCAAGAAGTTTGGGAAGAGATATGTTTTAAATTAACCTTATCTCTTATAACTCCAGGGACTTTGGACTCTGCTAGGTCACATGACTGTTTGCTTTAGAGAAAGTCTTGCTAAAGCATAGTGTAAAAGGAAATGAAATCAGGACCTTAGTCCCAGTGGAATGCTGCTGGGATAACACAAGATACTTTGCTAAGATAGGTCCAAAATGATGGTAAATGTTCAGGCCAGATATAGCCAAAGATGATCCCTGGGATAAAAAATTAAATTCTCACTTACATGTACTTTATGCCTCCCATTTCCCACTTCTGTTTTTTCTTTTTTTAAAAAATAGACTTTACTAAATAGCCACTGAAAACCATGATTGAGGCATCAGTCCTAGAGTCTGTGCCCCACCCCCATCCCATAACTTTGTCTCTAGTTTGTTTTCTTTTCATGCACTGCACCTTGTTTTTAGGACTGTCTCCTCACAGAAACCAACATTTGATACTTGAACAAGAACCTGCAAAAGAAAGTAGTCTTCCAAGCATAAGAAAAGGTTTTCAGTGCCAAGGAGACTGGAGAAGTTGAATCATTAATAAGCTTGGTCTCTGAGAATTTTGCATTGAGACTATCATGGAAAATTCATTGTCTCAACAAGAAGAATATATTCCGGTTTCAAAAACTTTGTTGAAGACCTTAGGGGTTAAAGTAAAGCCTCTGTTTTTCACTGAATTGTTCACCTTAACAAGAAAGCATTGCTACAAGGGCATAATGTTTTAAATTTAAAACAATGGAGATCGATTATAAAGGCTTTGAAAAGCACTTAACAACAGGAATTCTGTTCCTTTACATGTTTAGTCCTTGTGTAATTTCTTAACTTCAGCTTTAGAATCTATGCAATCTAAATCAAGACAGGACATGTTACTAGATGAGAGAATGCTAAGAAAGAAAGAAAGCTCCAATTCTGAATCTGAAGATAGTTTACCTGAGAATTCTAACATTTCAGGGTCAGGAACTCATGATTACAGAGAAGGAAGGGGGAGATGAATCTTATGGAAACCTTTCTGCCACACTGAAAACTTCCTTACCATGGCCTAATGATAAGCTAGTAAAATCCGTCTTTCCTCCCCTGCTGCTTTTTTTGTTTGAGACCTATACTGTGGCACCATTGGACCCAATATGTGCTAACTCTAAGGTCCTTCCTAGGTTGACCTCAAATGACTATTAAAACACCATTGCTGATGACAGCAGTAATGCAGGCTTTTGTTTAAGCAAAATAAGAGAGAGACAAAATTATGAGATGTAGAGCCACAATCTCCAGGACTAATACCTAGATCATAGTTTACTCTGGCTATTAAAGTATTTTCTTTACAAAAAGCAGAAGTGGGAAATGGGAGGAGTAAATTATAGCTAAGTGAGAACTTAATTATGTAACTATTCCAGGGACCATCTTTGGCTATATGTGGCCCATATGTTTACCATGCTTTTGGACCTAATCCTAGCAAAGTATCTTGTGTTGTACAACAGCATTCCACTGGGACTAAGGTCCTGCTTTCATTTCATTTTGCACTAGACTTTAGCAAGACCTCCTCCAAAGCAAACAATCATGTGACCTAGCAGAACTCAAAATTACTGGAGTTATAAAAGATAAATTTAAGTTCCCATACAGAAGTCAGTCATTGTATAGAATACCTTAAAATATGGCCATTAATTTCAGTATGTTTGCAACAAGCAGTTAGTTTGTTGGTGTATGTAGTCCTTGGCGTATGTAGAATTTTATTCTGACAGTTTAACAGTACAAACATGACTAGAAGCCTTTGGATGGGGCCCATGTACCTCAATGTACATTTGCTTATATTAAAATACTTGCTTTTATTTCAGTGTTGTGGCAATATATGCAAGAATAGCTTGCCAACTTACTAATTTACAAATTTTGTCGTCTATTTAAGGTAAGTTTTAAGTTTCACTTCTCTATCATCTCAGATTTGAAATACATCCTGTGACTATGCAGCAAGACTTATATTAAAGGAAAATCCAGTTCGCTAAAAACTAAGTTGTAATCTGAACTACATGTTTTAACCATTTAAAAGATTGAAGAATCTCATTGTGAAGTAATGTTGAATCTATGGTATGCATTTACACTATATTCCAAAACCAATTACTTCTTGTTCCTTTATGTTTGTGAGAAATGAGAGGGGAAGAAATTTCAGGCATTCACTTAATGAAAAATTGATTTACAAATCATTCAATTAGCTACTTTTGTGTTTACAATCTCATTTTCCCTATTAAATTGTTATGCTCTTGAGAGCATGAGTGATATATTATTTATTATTTATCCTATATGTGGTATATTATTGGGCACAAAGTTATAATTGTTTCATCAGTGACCTTACAGTGATACCCGAGAATAAATCATCTGAATGAACTCTGCCTACTCAGTGGAAATGAGGACTCATTGAATCTGTGACTGATGAAGCCTTTTGTATCCATTTCACGTTTGGAAGGGTAATGGCAAATCTATAATTACTCCAGTCAATAACACACTGTTCCTGAAACACTGCAAAAGTAGGAAGATACTTTTATTGACATACTCTTTCTGTGAGCAATTAAGCTTCTTTTTCAGTTCCCTATGGTCACAGTGAGATGACAATAAATAAAGAGCAGATGGTGTTAGAAAGAGAGTTTGAGCATTTGATTGTCTCGTTAATAAATAGGCTTACTCAACATTTTGCAGGATATTTTTGTCATTGTCATGCTTTATTTGGAGTTAATACAAGGATTATAGCAGAAAAGCACTGAAATACTGGATTGAACTAGGACTGTTAGCTTAGTTTTAGATAGAACACTTCAAGTTTGGAAGTTAGAAAATATCTCAAGTGACTGAATTTTGAAAAGCATTTAGTGACTTCTTGATAATTTCTTGTTTATTTAATTAAAATCTAGCACATATGGCCCATTTCTACTCATGTTCATAAATTTTCTGTTTTAATTATGAGAAAAAGATTTGCATTTAAAAGTGATTGTCTTAATTATGTGATAGATTTTGGTCTAAATTACAGACACATATATTTCCATGAATGTTGCACACATTATCTGTGCTATCAGCAACAAATCTGAAAACTAATGTCTCCATTTATAAATAGAAAAAGAGATGAAAATATTTTAAGCAAACAATTCAGGATAACACAATTAAGTCTGGGATATCAAGCTTATTTACTTTGCTTTTTCCCTTTTTACTATGTGATCTCTAGGAGACCAGGTAGATAAGAGAGTTATGAAAGTGATTATTTAATTGATAAAGCGATTCCCTACAATGTTATAGTGTGTCCTTTTCCTTCATAACAAAAATGGGACCTATTTAGGCTTGTCAGTATTTAAAAGAAGATTGTATTATCATACTAATTCCATTGATTTTTCTGATTTTTCTGAAGAATATACACTGCAGGCCCTTGTCAAGTCTACAAGGTAGATTTGTATATGTATTTTATCATCTTTCCCAAAATAAGCATAATTAATGGACTTGATACATACAGCTGTGTTTCTGTCTGAATAAAAGACTGTGGAAAATGGTAGGGGAGGAAGTTCCAGGCATTCATTTCATGACAAATTGAATTACAAATCATTCAATTAGTTAGACATTGTCAAAAGCCCGCATTTGAAATGTCACTGAGGAAAACGATTTTCCATTTCTCTTTCAACCCAAAATTTGGACTTGTCCTTTGGGGTGGCATGCCAAAACAAAAATAAATCTCCATATACTATTGAGCCTTGTGATTTCCACTTAAAAATCTTATACTCCTTTTTCTGCCATTGAAAGAGGAATTGTGTTCCCTGTGGTGCGCATAGTTCAATAATGTAAGGGAGGGTTTTACGCCATGCCACACTAAGCCACACTCTAGTTTCCTGGGGTGGACAGGAAGCCACTGCTCTGCTCTGTCATGTCACTGTTCTAGAATGTAACGTTTCCAGCTCCCAGTGATCCTAAATCCAGTGTCCATGAAACACCTAAAGAACTGGTTTAAAGCATAAGAAGACAGTTTATTTGAATTTTGGGAAAGGAAGAAAAGGGAAACACAGAAGGGAGAAACAAGTGGAGAGGGAGAGAGGGGAAGGGAGAGTGAGAGAAAAGGGGAGAGACACAGAGTAAGAGCTACAGAGAAACACAAAAGAGGGGAGAGGAGAAACACAGACAGACATGAGGGGGCTGACAGGCAGACAGCTACTACCCTGGATGAGTAGGGAACACTCAAAAGCAAATACTCCTGGGCTTGTTGTCTCCAGCATCTTTTATTAAGATCCTTGTCCAACATAGACTCCTGGAATCTCATTGGCCCCTTGCAGAGGTCAAAACTGCCTTATTAATTTTTACTAAAGCTCAATGAGGCCTTCATCCTCTATTTTTCCAATCTACAGTGCCTCCATCCCTACATTAAGTTTAGGCATAAAAATTGCTCTATATATGACATTTTTTGACTAAACAAAAAGCAATGTGGCTCAAAGTAATTCTGGCTATCTAGTCACAATCACCTACTAATGCAACAAACATTTAATGATTGAATATCTCGAGTTTTATTGGTAGAAAGAGAAATGAGGGTGCAGGATAAAAATGCCAAATTTTTCCACATGGAAATACATACTAAGGGAACAGATGTTGGCTGTTTGTGATGAGTTAGTATTAATACAGGGGAATGAAACTCTCAACCTACTACGTGTTCGGTACAAATTTGTGTTCTCTAAAATCGAAGAATGAATTTTAGGAACAGCAGAGGTTAAGAGCAGAATATATTTATTGAGGGAAAGAAAACTTATGTTTGAGAGAGGGACAGGATGGGAATCCCAGTGGGTTGCCAAAGACTGTCTTTTCTAGGGACTTTACAGAGCAAAATGACAAAATGAGGCAGGTGTAAGGTGGGGAAAACATGGGAACTGGCAAGGTGGGTGTGATGTGGGACAGAACCATGGCCAATCAATAAGATTAATTACTCAGGTAGAATTGATTACATCTAGGACAAATGCGGAAGCAAGTCATGTAGCCAGTGGGCGTGCATACAGGGCAGTGGCTTTTCCTGTAGGGAGTTAGGGTGCTGACTCCTGGTTTCCTCAGGATGATAGAAAGCTGTTTAGAATATCATTTCCTGATTCTTATTCTTAGGGAGGTATGTGAGTGCACTTGATTTATCTTTTATCTTGGGATCTGGCCCACAGTGGAGGTGTCTGTCTCCCCTACAGTTGGACTGGCTCCTTTGAGTGCCCAGCCCTGTTTGACTGCCTGTAATATTTCTACCTAATTCAGCTGTCTATCACAATAATAGCACAAGAGTGCAGGATTTAGGGTGCCACTAAAGTAAGATTATATATACAAATTTATGAAAAAAGAAAGTTTAAAAAAACATTTAAAATGAAATATTTTAAGAAACCTTTCAGTATATTTTGTTGTAGAGATCTTCCATATATTTTATGCCTAAATAGTCTAAATGTCCTTTTAAATTTTACTCTTTCAGTTTGAGTTGTGTTTATTTTTGTTGCATCCTGATATAAAACAGAGACTAGATGTCAGATATAGTGAGTTCACATTCTCTCATGTCAAAGAAGGAATTCTAAGGAATGACAGAGGTTAAGAGTAGTAACATTTATTGGAGAAAAGGAATGGAGAATAGGAATAGCTCCTGAGAGACATCAGAGCTTCTCAATAAGCCAATGAGCCCACTTTGCAAAGAAAGTTTTTCAGAGCAAAATCACAAGGTGGAACCAGATGCCAGCCCCTTCCTGTGAGCTGATGCCATTTATGGGCTCTGGGGAGGTGAAGAATGAGAAGCCAGTCCCTTCCAGTGCACAGGCTGGAATACAAGAAGGTAATACAAGAAGGGAAAACCCTCCCATTCCAACGCATGTAAGCCACCAGCTGATCTGGAAAAACACAGGCTGAGATGACAGCTATTGAAGTAAATTACTGTTTCATTAATTCAGTGAACACTAATTCAATAATTAGTGTTTCATTGAATTTGCAGGCCTAAAACCAGTAGTCTGATCATCTATTTAGGGGATAACAATAAGCAATATAACATCAGGATTGGGAATCTCCTTCTGAAGATGGTAGCCATTGTTAATTTCCTATTATCTTGTATTAAAGCCCTGTATCATTTTCATTGTTTGGTTTGGCTTGGTTTTATTCTGTTTTGCCTTGTTTGATTTTATTATATCTGATGGCATGGGCAGCTATTTCAAAGATAACAATATATATTATGGTAGCCATTTTGGATTTACTATTACTTTGATTTAAAATCCTGTATTGTGTTCATTGTTTTGTTTTCATTGGTTCTATTCTGTTCTGCTTTGTTTGATTTTTCCTACATCTGATGGTATGGGCAGCTATTTTGAAGTCAACAAGAGGTATCATGGTAGCCATTGTTGGTTTCCTATTTTGTTCTGAAATCCTGTATCACTTATACTCTTTTGTTTTGATTGGCTTTATTCTGTTATATTTTGCTTGGTTTTATTGGCTTTAAAATAAAAATGATAAAAAAAACCCACAAAATTATAAACAATCAATAAGATTAAAATACAATGGCTTAGGTAATATTGGTCCAGTGGCATATGGATGACATCAATAACCTTGGTCAATAATCTGTAGTGTTATCTTTAGTCTTAGCCTTAATGGTTTTAGTTTTATTGGTCTTAGTGTTAGACTTAGTGGTCCTAGTCTGAGTCTTAGTGGGTAGGAGACCATGGCCCACCTCTCAATGGGGTGATACCAATAATCTGAATCTTCCCTTTATCACTTAGGGAAGTATGCAAATCATGGGCTGTTATGATTTTATGCATCTCCATATGTACCTCAAGCCACAGTCTCCCTGTGTTCCTATCTTCTGGACTGGCTTCCTTGAGGGCCCAGCTCAGTTTAATTAACTGCAATATTTCCATATAACTTAGCTGTATATAACATTACTAAGGTGATTTGTAATTTAAAGGTTATCTATTTTTTCTTTTAATTTCCAAGGTCTGATGATACTGGATTTAAAGTGCTTTATGCAGTGCAATAAACATCTCTTCAACACAATCATGTTACGAGTGAGTATTTTAAAATGTAAGGGAATAAAATCCAAAATGACCCACAATTTTTCAAATAAACCTTAAAATGAGTATAAGTTGTTCAAACCACTCTAGCAGTTAACATTTAGACCATGGGATAAAGACGCATAAGTAGTTGGAAGTGTTTTGTGCAGTAACAGATGTACGCAGCATCAGGTCACACCCCTGGTTTAAAAAGTCTATAAAATATGAAATTTCAGCATTTATCCCAGGCTCAATGAACAAATAATTTCTTAAAACATTGAAGTCAATCCAAGAAGAAGAGAAGAGAAATCTGTAGCAGATCCAATTGGATTTAGTCCTGAGTGAATATAGGACTCTTATGGGAATCTCAGGGAGAAAAGGGGCTCTACTGGAGATTAGACCTCTATGGTAGATGAACAGTACATTCAGCCCAAGAATCATAAAATGAGAAAATACATTCCATATTTAAAGAAAATCAAAAGGTTCTTCCTTCATCGCACCAAAAAATAAAGTAGGTATAAATGAAATTAATTTTAAAAATCTAGAACCAAAGCATAATTCACAGAGAATGAGAAAAAGAGGTGTAAGGGAGCCACAATTACCCTCTAGTTTTTGCACTGAAAGGCAAGATAGATTTTTGCATTATCAACACAAGTGAAAAACAGAGGGAAAGAAACCAGTCTGAGGTAGTGCTGCTAGAGGTAATAAGCATGAAATAGTGGATATAATTTTATACATACCACAACTGATACATCTGTAAGACATTTGCAAGCATTTTCTATTAGGCAGAACATTTTATGAGCTTAAAAATCCTATGTAATTTATAACATAATTGATAATCATAAGGGTAGAAATAAGCAAGTAAAACTGAACAAGTACAATTTAAAAATAAAGAAAATAAATTTAATAAATTCTGTAGAAAAAGAATTTCCTAGTGGAATAAACCTCAGAGAATAGCACTAAGTATTAATGTTTTAATTTACATGTGTAACATTTCCATCTGATTATAAATAGTGCACAAGTCTTTGATAGTTGCTCATGTTTTTTGCTGGATTCACATCGTGGGTTAGCAAACAATTTTATGACATTGTATAAGTAACCCAATCTGGGAGATAAAATTTGATTACTCCTAAAAATGTTTATAAATGAATTAGCTTTCAATTACAATATTTCTCAGCTGTTTGCTAGAAATCTTTTTGTTTTTATTCTTGCTGTTGCTGTTGCCATTGATTTACATTATTTTAAAAGAACAAAAAGAGTATGCTACTTCAAGTGTATGTGTCCAGTTATTTTGATTGAATTTTTGTTTATAGAAATATAGAGGGGTTATTATTTTCAGTAATCAATAAATTATTAAAGTTGAGCCAAAATGCTGCTCATAATATTATATAAGCTTCTTTTCAAAGAGCAAGATGATATTGGTAATCATCTCATTGGGTTGGCTCTTGGGTAAGAATAACTAAATAAAGGGGAAAAGTGCTTTTTATATTCTAATCTCAAAGAACTTTAGTGAGCTTCTTCTCCTGATATGAAATGTGTAATTAAACAATCTTTAACATGTATAGGATAGGCTGGATTTGGGAAAACAAGAAAATTTTAATATGAGGAGAGGCAAAATGATTGCCTTTGTATTAATCTATTTTCCCTCATAGAGACAAGATATCAGAGAAAATAACCTTATGAAAATTTAGTATTTATTTTGGCTCATGGTTTGCGAAGCTTCAGTGCATGGTTCCTTGGCCACAGTATATGGGTCTGTGACAGCACAGTATAATATGGCAGAAGTATATGGGGAAGGAGATTGCTCACTTCCTGGTGGCCAGGAAGCAAAGGTGATAGAGATAACGATACTGTGTTCCCAATATCCTCTTCAAAGATATAGGACTAGTGACCTAACTGCCTTGTATTAGGCCCTCACATCTTACAGGTTTAGTCATATCCTATTAGTGCTACAAGCTGGCAAACAATGCTCTAGCACACAGCTTTTGGTTATATCTAAAATACATAATTTAACAACCATGAATTTTAATATGGTAAGAGTAGAAAGTGAAGAAAAGTTCAATGCCAAATAGAAGCGATAAGGCAAGATGGATTGACTTATAGGTTATATGAAAATCATCTTTAAGAAAAGAATCTGCTTGAATATTCAACTTATGTTCTCATGGTTTAGGCATAATGGAGAAGTGAGAATTTACAGATAGTTATACACTATAAAAATTATATAGAAAAGTGTTTTCTAGCCCACTGATAATATTGGCATCATTAATAAATACTTAAGTAAATTCTACAAGCATACCATTTTGGTTCCTCGTCAATTTAAAATTCCAACAATGATAATTCATTGTAAGTGCCTTTTATAGTACTGTCTTCCTGCTGAGAATCCTTACTTTATTTTTGTGTGAGTTAAAAGAATGTTAAAAATTTTCCACAGCATCTATGTGAATAGAATACTTTTATCATTCTATATCAATTGGCATTTACCAGTGAAACAGAAGAGAACAGGTTTCAGTTCATAGTCTGCTGTGCCTTCAAAGCCAGGTAGCATGGCAGAGAACAGCACAGAGGAGCAACAGTTTGTGGGGTGATAGGCAGAAGGCAGCAGCAAACAGCAAAAGTGGACCCCTGCCTTTTTTTCCCTCTATATTCTACGCGAGCAATAAGCCTATTGATTGGTGTCATCCACCACATCCACATGCATGTTGGGGCTTCTGTGATCCATAACCAGAGCTATAATAAACCCATTTACTTATCACACACCCTTAATCCCAGCATCACACATCCTAGCTCTAGCTACTTCCAAAAAGCCCAACCTATGAGCACTTAAGACTTTGGGGGAGCATCTACATACAACTTCAAAAATTCCCTAGTGTTTCTGGAGAAATGTGACACTGAACAGAGCTGAGATAGACTTTGTTTTTATTTCTTCTTCATGTGAGATGGATAAAGGGGAACAAAAAGTACATCACACTATCAGACATTAAAGATTCTTTGCATAGACAACACATAGCTGTCATCTTCTGTGGGTGTTGAGTTTGCCAGATGAGAAACATAAATTGATTGAATTGGATTGTTTTGGAAGTTGAAAGCTGTTTTTTGTTTTATTCTTCAGCTGGAGGAAATACAGTAGGTGAGATCTTCTTTGTTACTACCATAGGTCATGAGAAAGGCTGACAGGGAAATAAAAATTTCAAGGATTCTAGTTAGTTAGTCTGATGCTCCAGAAATTATAAAGACATTCCTTCTATCAAGTTACTGTGTAAACAGCTTAGAATTTGTTGACTTAAGACTTGGAAAAATATGATGAACATAATAAACCAAATCCATGATGGAGGATTCAAGGGTAATTCAGTAAGTTAGCTCTTCTCAGTAAGATATATTTTTTGATTTAACAAGAGCCTTCATACATAGGCAATTTACAACAAATGAACCTATGTGTATGAATTTCAGGTCCAAAGCAATAAAATAATTCTCAGAGAATTCCTTTTCTGCTTGACTATAGGAAAAGCAGAAGTCACACAAAATCTTAATGTTTCCAAAAAGTATCACAGCAGGGAATCAGGACGAAAAGAGAGAAAAAGGACCAGAGTGAACCAAAAATGAAAGGAAGAATCACCAAAAGTCTGTGCTGTGTATCTTGAGATAGGTATTCTGATGTAGGTGGCTTCAAGGAAGTAAAGAGAACCTATAAACTTTCAGAGGTTGAAATGTCTTTCTTATGTAGTCCCACCCCTGAAATAGTACACAGCGCTTTAACATGTCAAAATATTAATGTTATCTTCTTATTGCAAGAGAAAAATGCCTACATAAATAGCTATTGATTTTCTGACTGAGTGTTGCTAGTATTTTACCTCATGTTACTAGCTGATAAGCCATGGATAGAATTTCATTATAGGTATTCTGTTTCTCTCCAGCCTATACATACTCAGAATCCAGGTCTTTATTGGTGCATATAATCTGATGGACTTCAAATTAAAAGCAGTGAAAATCACATTAGTCTGTCTGCTACATGAAATGCTATTAATAGTAATGGAAATTGCTATCAGTTTTATTTCTTAATGTTTAGATTTTAGAACCAGAGCTTTCGGACAAACAAAGATTGCCAAAAATTATTGCTTACTGTCACACATGAATAGTGATGTATTCATCACTGTGGGTTAACAGATCATCAGCCCCAAGATAATTATTTTCTGGAACAACAGATGCAGGAAACAGGAGCTGTAGTCAGGGGTTATGAGGAGAACAATTAGAATCAGGACATAGAATTTATAATATTATTTTATGATGGTCACCCAGAGTTAACACAAGAAAGTACAAGAAATCTATCTACAAAGCTAAAGACAGAATATTTAGTCAAGGACCTGAATCCCACAGCAATGCCCTACCTGAGTACAGATGAAGACCTAGAGCACGTGACCATGCCTTCCGTAAGTCCAGCTGGAGGTCTAGAGCCCACAAGAAGGACTCATGACAGTATCTTTTATGGATCTGTGCTGGGAAGGCCCAAAGGTCAGCGGTGGAAGCTAGAAAGGCTAGGTCAGCAGGATGAAGGAGCTGTGCTGGCAGGTTGAGGATTCTACACTGGAGCCAAGAAGTCACACTCAAAATAAGAACCAGGGCTGCCCTGAAAAGTACCACAGCCATCCTCAGTGACATGGAGGCCCCAAGCCCCTCCGATGATAAGAACAGTTGAGTACATGCCAGAAAGCCAGCATAACTAGTTTGTCCTGGAAATTAAATGGCACATGTCTCCCTTCTGGAGCCAGGAAGTGATGCTTGATGTAAGGACCAGAGCTCCCCCAAGGTGAACCACAGCCACTTTCACCAACAAGGACCTGAGCTCCTCTAATGACAATACTCAAACTCACGCGGGGGAAGCTAGTCATGACTAGGTCCTCCAGGAGAACCAATGGCTCAAACAGCAGCATGTAGGAGAACCCACAACACCCAGCTTCGCCTTCTCCATGTCTCTATTTATGCTGGCAAATTTCCTCAAGTGGAACATCTATTCTTAGCACAATGCTGATTTAATTCAGCTGGCATAAAGTTGACCACTGGTTTTTCATCCATAACAGGAGCAGAGTTAATAAAACTAGGAGGTATACAAAGATGTATGATAGATGTGTTCACAGTGAGGAAAAGAGTGGTACCCTAAAATCTGACATTTGCAACATGTATGTGTTGTAACATATTTACTGAAACATCACTGCTTATTATTACATCCATTTATATTTTGTGATCCCAGTATAAAATGTGATAAAATAAGTTACAGATAAGATTTTAAAAGTGAAGTGACATATTCACCAGCAGCCTGCAGTGATATCTTATGATACAAAAGTAATATGTGATATTTTTCTGTGAAGTTATACATTAGCAAGTCTTGGAAAGCATTTAAACCTCTCACTTTCCAAATGAGTTTTCTTTCTGCCTCATGATTCTGTTTTTTAATTCAATCTCCTTGCTCAAACTGGTGATTTTAATCTTTTAGTTGAACATGGTATCAATATAATATTCAATGACTTATTTATATCACTTATGCTATTAAAATGTCATACATATTACTTTAATTTTCATTGACCTTGCTGGTAATTTATCTCCTTCCCCAAATATCTCTATATTATTGCATGTTTATTGTTCCAAATACATTAAAACATGAAAGCAAATGAAAATAATTATAAACATGGACACATGATTCAAGCTGCTTAAGTCAGATTAGATTTGAGTACAACACTGAGAATATTTGGAAGTCATAGTGTTTCATTTCTTGTTACAGTACTGTGGTATATATCCAGCGTGCTTCCTGAAAGAAGGCCTTGTAGACCATTGGTATGTTAGTAGGCCTAATTTCCTGTCACTTCTTTTTGCAAGGTAATGAATTGGGCTGGAGGCAGAGAATAGATTGAAAATTCAGTGTTGTATAACTTTAGCTTACATTATCTTATCCAAGGGCAGTGATGCATTTTCCCCTTTTTATCACTTTATAAGTTAAAAAATACAAGTACTGAAGCTGCTAGTAATAGTCAAAGAGATCTTGAAATCCAAAGAAAAGGAGGAAGGAATAATCAAATTATGGAAGGTGAGACTGTGAGCCATTTATGATAATTGAGACTGAGAGCAAATATAGGAAAGTGGAAAAGCATAAAAATATTGTAAGAATGAGATGAGAAGACATCATTGTGTGCTGATAATTATAAATACAGATTGCTGGAGGTTATTTAGGAGGTCTAGGGTGACACCTGAGAATTTCATTCCCAGGAATTTCCATGTTATATTGATGCCAATATCCCTTGGACTATGTTTTGAATAGCACAGGTACCTACACTTTGAAAACATCCTGGTTCTTAAGAATAATCAAAAAGTAAAAGATAAAGTTATCCATATGAGATGAGAAATACTGAGGGGAAAGACTGCTATGAAATAATTGATGTAAGTTGAGTAGCTGTAAGAGTTATAATGTTATCTTCAAGAATCTCAAACATACCATTGAAAAATTTATGACATTAGGTAATAGTAATATGCTTATACATTCATAAGTAAATATTTTTATTTTACATCTGTATAAAACCCACACTGAATATTTCATATATGCCTGGGATTTTGCACTATAGGAAAACAAGATCCAGAATCCCTGTCCTACACTGTGACTCTCAGAGGCCCAAGTTTACAACAGAAGCAAAGACATGAATCCACAAATGAAAATTCAAATTCTTTTACATAGTGTATATGTACTACTTCACATTGTAGTCTTTAATACCACCTTTTGCCTCAATCCTGTTGAAAAAGAGATTATTCTACCTCCATTCTAGGAGTGACTTGGGCATGTTCTGCTATTGATGATCTGTAAGTTTCTTTTTAAGAATAGAAAGTTAAGAAGATTGTTGTTATGGCTTGTGTTTGGGTGTCCTTCCAAACCTCATGTAGTCATGGGAGCAGGCTTCTAGAATTTATGATTGATTCCTGGTCTAATGGTGGGATTATAGGTGTGAGTGATACACACACCCTATGGTGGGTAACCCACACACAACATAAGGGACAAAAAGTCTTGCTCTCTTCCACTTTACTCTTATTGCTTTTGTTGTCTTCTGCCACCATGAACAGCTGCCCCTGCACCAGGCCACCCTGCCTTGGAGCCAGCTGATTATGGACTCAAACCTCCATAAACTGTGAGCTAAATAAACCTTTCCTTCTTTAACTTTGAGTATTAGGTGTTGTTTTCCAGCATTGAGATAAAAGTAGCCAACACAGACATGTCAGCTTTTCACAAATCTGCCACTAAGGACTATGCTTTAAAGCAAGTGTATGGTTATCAAGTTAACCAGGGGTGGATTGTGGTGGATTGACAACTTGTGGCCAACTTGTCACACTCAGTTGAACTAAATAAGCGTGGTGATGAGTGTGGAAAGCCCATCTGTGGATTGTTGCCAACAACATTTTGATGAGAACTGGAGAGGAAGAAGTGTTGGTTCTCCTGCTCTCATTGGTCTTCTTGGAAGAGCTTGTGGAGCTTTTTTCCTGATAGGAACTTGGCTGTTCTCATAACAGATGAGCTTGGGACCTTGAAGTCACTGAGAATGGCAGTGGTTCTCTGTGGGGGAGCTCTTGCCCTCACTTTGAGCATCACTTCCTGGCTCCAGTGTACATCCTTCATCCCACTGGCAGACTTTCTAGCTTCCACTGCTGACCTTTGGGCCTTCCCAACACAAATTCAGGAAATGAAACTTGCATGAAACATTGTCAGGGGCTCTAAGTCTTTAGATGGATTCATGTGGAACATTGCCATGAGATCCAAGGCCTCAGGTGGATTCCTTGGGTCTTTAGTGTGTGGACAGATTTCCTGCACTTTTTTGTGTTTGATTCTTTGGGTGACTATTATAAACTATGTTTTCTGTATTCAATTGTTTTCCTTGCAAACCCTGACTAAAACAGCTGTCTATCAAGTCTTCTCATTTAGCCATGAACACTAAATGTCATAATATTTTAAATTCTTTAGAGGTAGAGCTGTTAGATTTGTTAAGCGTTCAGAAATATAGCAAGTGTGGTAGTTGTAACCCTGTAACACTTGACTTGCAAGGTTGAAATGATCTGTGGCACTTTGTAAATCATCACAGGGTTAACTCTCAGGCCAGCATCTGAACAATGCAGCTTCCACTGGGAGTCTCACTCACTTGCTCTTGCCTTGCAGATGCTGCCACATGTGCCTCTTGTTGTTTCTCTTGTACAGTGGTGCGTCTCTGCCTGGATCTTTCTTTCATGCCATTTGTCCAGATACCCTTGCTCTCTTCAGGTCTTTATTAAACTACAACTTTCTTTGTTAACATTTGCTTATGATCTTATTTAAAATTGAGCATTTCACCCTCTTCCTCTCCCTCTTCTTTTCTGTCTTCCTCTCTCTCTGTCTCTGTTTCTTTCTCTGAAATTTCAGTTTTATTTTTCTCCACAGAATTTATTATCAACTGATATCTGGCACTTAGTTTGCCCAGTAGTATGCAACTTGATCACAACATGGACTTTTTTGTATTGTTAAATAGTGGCCCAAAATTCTAGAGCGCTGATTTCATTCTCTCATTAGTTTATACTTCATTTATTTTTAAATTTTAGTTCATTAGTACATGTGTGCTATCGGTGCATGTACATAACATCTTAATTCTTTTTGTCATCCCTGTTCTCTTCCACTTAGTCCTTACTCACTTTACTGTTTTGTTTTTGTGTATGTGTGTAGCATGAAAAATTAGGAAATAAATGAATAAATAAAAAAGAATATGTGGCCACTAAGTTTGCAAAGAATTATTCTCTCAGAAACTTCTTTCTTTAAAATCCTTTGGGAAATTATTGAATAGAAATGTAACAATAATGGCATAACATAAAACCAATAATTTTAGTTGTTTTACTTTTTTGTAGATGGAAAATATATATTCATTATGACTTTAATTAGTGTATATTTCCCTGTACAACTTTTATTTCAAA